>CM076581.1:508280595-508569567 GCA_034641835.2 Pinus albicaulis | reverse complement strand
TCGAATTATGTTCATAACAATTGGAACACCCACAATTCATAACAAATATTGGATATTTACTGTCCTGTTTTAAAGTTTCATTTTTTTTTTAAATTGAACCCGCCGTCGGTATATCGACACTTTGTAAGCGTCGCTCTTCTGACGTTTTGAACGATTTCCATTTTCGTCATTCTTGTGACATCCATCGATATTGTGACAGTTCTTCCTGGTGTCGGTATTGCGACGCTTCTGGAAAGCGTCAGTCTTGCGACACTTTTGCAATGCGTCGGTATTGTGACACTTTTGTACGACATCAGAATTGCGACAGTTTAGAAATGTCAGAAGAACGACAGCATAAAGACGTCAGAAGGGCGACGTTCAAAAAGTCGGACCACATTTCGTCGGAATTGCGACAGTTATTCCTGGCGTCGGCATTGCGACGCTTCTGGGAAGCGTCGGTCTTGCGACACTTTTGCAATGCATCGGTCTTGTGACACTTTTGTACGACGTCGGAATTGCGACAATTTAGAAACTTCAGAAGAGCGACAGTATAAAGACGTCGGAAGAGCGACGTTCAAAACATCGGACCACATTTCGTCGGAATGGTGACACTTTATAAATGTCGGAAGAGTGACGGTTTGGGAAACGTCGGAAGAGCAATGCTTGTTTGGAAGCGACAGAAAAAGTGTCGGTATTGCGACACTTTGTCAAGGCGTCGAAATTGTGATGTTATGGTGAACCACGTTTTGTCCGTCCTCAAACTGTCGCTCTTGCGACGACTATGTGTCGGAATAGCGGCGAAGTTTCCATCGGAAATTGGGCCAAATTTTCTAGTGATAGAAGAGGGATTTGGAGTCCTTCTTCCTGTTGTCTCTCAACAAATCTCTTTCTGCTTGTGTCAAAGAATTTTATGCTGCTACATCTGTTGGTTCTTGGAAACCATTCTCCACCAATTCCAAAATATCTTGAGAAGAAAATAGATCATTCATTGTTATTGCCCAATAGTCATAATTTTTTCCATTAAATTGAGGTATTTCTGGATTAGTCAAGCTTGTGCTTGTTGCTGCCATTTTAACTATGTAAAAAAAACTTTCTCACTATGTGTGTAAAATTTTTCTCACTGTGTGAAAACATTCTCACTGCTGGAGAATATGCTCCAAAAATTTTTATAACTCCTTTTAAATACTTAGTAAAAGAACTTGTGGTAATGAAGGTTTAAACCCACTTTGATACCATGTTCGGATTTCTTGAAGATAGGGGAAATTATTTTCCTCAACACACAATTTACACAGGGTTGCGAAAATGTGTTAAACAAGAGGATTCAATTGTAGAAAAAAAATCATGAGTCCTCTTTTCAATACAAAGTGGTAGAGATTAAAACATGTTGACTTGTGCAACTATAATGGGGAAAATAAATCAAACAATTATACTCATGGTGAAACATAGTAAAACAGAGTGTTGTGATAAGAACGATACGTGAAAATTCCAGAACTATATCATGACAAAAAAAAATTTATATTATAACTTCAAATCATGAAATAAATTCACATATGGAGGCTGTGACTCCTTTACTAGTAAAACAAGAGTTCTTAGATTCACTAGGGTTGCAGAATTTAAATATAGTAAAACGTGTAACTTGTTTTCGTGCACTCACCAAAATTTGCTCCACGATTTTCTCCTCCTTGTCTTTCCAAACTTACATCTACCACATTACATTCCACTACCCTATGCTTGTTAATTCAAAACATATATATCTAAGAATTTTAATTCATGACAAACAAAATTTAATACACATGATGGGAAAAAATGACTTTTTGAACCTTGCAGATATTACGTGAAGTAAATAACACTTGTGGAATAAATATTTTCCCATATGATTTTAATCCATGCATTAAATTTCTATTTGACATTTAATTAATTTAACTCTGTTGCAAAATGGGTAAAATGTACTCTGCTCAGAACTTGTCCTTCTCTGCAAACTCAATCTGCAACCTGCAAAACATTTACTGAGGTATGGTTGTTGTCAGAAAATTAAATGTGGTGGTTGTGATTAATTTTCTAACAGAGTCGAGAGTCATGCGACCGGGTCATAGTGGGCGCACTCATGTGTGACGGACGTCTGTGTTGGAGTGACTTAGGTGGGTGCATGTGTTGAGATGACTTTAAGGTGGTGTTTGGATAAATGCAACATGTGGACACACTTTTATAGCAGGCGCGTCGTGTTGGGTGTGCGCCTGCCCACTGCGACGAGCGACCAAGTGAGGAGGCAACACCATTTGGGCGCCTGGGTGGTGCGACTAGCCGTGTTAGGTGAGTTGTGTTGGGCACCCCGGTGGACGAGTCAGGAAAGTCATGTTGTTGGGAAAAGGTTAGCTCAGATGGATGAAAAGGCACGTTGTGTTATGTTGGTAGGTCGGTTGCATAGATTAGTGATGGGTCGACCCATGACCAAATGAAGGGACACATCATATGGTAAAATGGCTTAGAATAATGTCGTATAAGTATGAAGTGTTTCCATTCGAGATAAGACATCCATTCAAGGTCATTTCGCTCAAGGTATGAAGTTCAGAGAAGAGTGAATGACGCATAAGCCTGCAGGGCAGGAGAATTAAGTGAATAGAAACTCGGGCGAGTTGTGTGAGATGTTTGGATCATGTACAGGGCGAGTCATGGGAGATGAGAAAGTCATGAAATCGAGTCATGAAAAATAGGTGGATTGTGCAATCGAGTCATGTCAGATGTTTAGGTTGTGTACAGGGCGTGTCGTGACAGATGGGTGAGTCGTGTATTCATGCACCAAGGAAATTTGTGCAGTCGTGCACCAGGGCGAGTTGTGCAGTCAGGCAGGTGAGTTGTGTAGTTGTGCACTTGGCGAGTTGTGTAGTCGGGCACAGCGAGTCGTGCAGGCTGAGTCGTGGAATCATGCGCCAAGCGAGTTGTACAGTTGGGAAGGGTGAGTCGCACAGTTTTCATGGGGTGAGTCGTTGATTTGGGAAGAATGACCGTGTGTATTGAAAATCAGGAATTTGGGGTTTCCACCGAGAAGGGTAGTGGAAAGCCGCTTGTGAGTTGAATCAGAAGATTTGTGTGACAATGTATGGGTAGACCATGCACAACATTTGTAACATATTTTTTACTTGTAAACATTTTCAGAATTTACAAGTATTGGGCAGACTTAACCGGGAGTTTCCCCTCCCTTCATGAATGTGCATATGTGGTGTTATTGTTGTTTATAAAGTATATCTATTAAAAGATAATTGACTGTATTTCCGATGCATTATTAAATAAAGTAAACATTTGATGAAAAAATGGCTAAGTGTTGGTGATAGTTGTAGTTCGTGAACCATAGTAGTACGAAAACAAGAAGGTTGGTCGGTGTCGTACACTGCCGACAAGTGGAAATTGAGTCACCACTAGTGTGGGGGCATGACGACCTCGATACCATGACTCATTTTCTTTGGTTATTACTTTATTATGTTTCTTTTGTGTTGTTATATGCAAATATTTTATAACAAAAAGAGAGGTAGATTAAATGGTAGTTACTAAAAAATAATTAAAAAAAAACTAAATATATAACATCAAAATAATTTTTATGAAATATTTTCCACATATAGTCAATGCAACTAGTACTAAGGAATGACGACAAAAATAAATACCCCAGCTAGGAAAATTGTCTAACTTAATCTCGTTTAAAACAACCACTAGAATTTATGATGAGCACTTGTCAATTTTTCACTTGTAGTTATAATTTTCTCATTAATTGTCCACATAAACCATGTACATTATGATTTTCTCTCCCAATCTCCAATTGGGCAAACACCAATCAATAAAAAATTTATTATTATATTATGACTTAAAAACAACCATGCCTCTACTTAAAAGCAACCAAGCCAACCATCATGGCCTCATGAAGTAAGCTCTCCGCTCAATTGAGGCACATTATAATGGAGAATTCCTAAGATTATTAACGACTTCATCACATGTAATCCATGAGTTCTAATACCACAAGCCACCAAACCACCATAGTGGACCTAACAACTTTTACTCTTTTAACATTTCAATTTTACCTTAACATTCCCCCTTTAAAATTGACTAGGAAATCCACATGCTCTCCTCCCCTATCACCTAGGTCTACTACACACGACCACTGTGAACCTAACAATTGTGTCAATACCATAACATTCCCCCTTTAAACTTAGACTATGCCTACTCCAAGTCTTTATGGGGAGGGTAGACATGCCTAACCATGTCTTAGAGCAATATTTCAATATACAACTTTCATGTCCAAAATAAATAAATAAAACTATGTTATGTGTAGCAATTATGTTGTCATCCTCTCACGTTTTCATACCTACTCATGCTATGTTCTCTTCTCACTAGATGTCGCTTCTATGGCTACACATCTCACCCTGTTGGACTTATACTTTCTCTTAGGAAATCTTCACATATTAGGGTCAAGTCCCAATGGGGCTTCTCTATGTTAGCTTTAGCCTAAACATGTAATGTGCCAGCATATTTGCAACTACCACCTCCTTCTCCAACCCATGATTTCTTGGCTTCGATACCATTGGTCAAAGATAAAAACTACATGAGAGAAATAATGATAAAAATAATATATAGGAACAACACACAGAAACCATGCACACTATTATTTACCTTGGAAAACCTCATCTCCGAGGATTTATAATTATCTTATGGCTTAAAAACAACCATAAATTCATTTAAAAGGATCCAATAAAATCAACATCCCAAAAGTGAGTCCTCCACTCCACTCAACTCAAGCGCATTCCAATGGAGAATTCACAAAAATATTCATCATAGGCCACCAAACCATATGCCCAAATCTACCACTGTGGACATAACAACTTCAACTCTTTAACCCACTCAAATTTACTTTAATAGTAATCTTAAAAATAATAAAAGGAAGATATAATTTTTTGTTTTTTATTTCAATATTTCTCTTATTTCTCTTATTTTCGTTTCATATTGTACATTTTATTCTTAATTTATAAATAATTTAAAGAATGTGTGTTTTGTTATACACACAAAAATTGCATTTTCATTAAATGTAGAAATTTATTAATACAATATTGTTATGTATTACCAGACTCTCGTGATATAACAATTATATCCATTGTTAAATACACAATCCTTCTACTTAATTCTTTTGCGGAAATTTAATCTCCAATTGCAAACACATGAAGAAAAATCATTTTCACATAACACAGATGTTTTTACCAACAAAGCTTAAAGATAAAAAACCCCAAATATCATATATTATGTATATCATGGATCATGAAACAATATCATACAAAACTCTACTCCAAGAGCTCTCAGTACAGTATACAATCGTCTCACACTGTCATATAAAAATTGGTTCACACATGCACCAATTTACTACCTCCTGACAGCTTGCCTCCACTGCGCAATCCCTGCTAATGAAGATCCCTAAATGAATTCGATCTTACCTTTCCTTGACAGTACAATCCTCATTGTAATCTCTAATGTGTGTTTGGTTGCACTTGTGCACCCACTATAGTCACAACTGATAGTCAAACAGGCCCTTTCACCTATCTCTCAACTGGGTCTCCACTGGATCTGACATGCATGTAGTTAACAATAGTATTTCTTCAGTTGCATGTGAGACCACTGCTTGTGAATTAATTAAATAATTAATTCATTGATCTCTCACTGGTGTATATTTAGTTACAACTAGTTACAACTAGCAAAACTGAGTTTAACTCACTTAACTGAGTTAAACTAAATAACAACTCACATAACTACACATCCAACTATGTTACAACTTTGTATCACTTAGTTACAACGAAGTCAACTTTGCATGTCCCACCATCCAACCTTATAACTCATAATTCCTTCAGTGAATTGGTTTTTCACATTAGTTAACTGAAATCAGGTGCTTCAAGAGAATAGATCATTATTTATTGTCTAATTATTATTAAGGGCTAATAATAATTGACATCTGATCTATTTTTAGACATGTGATCTATAAATAGAGTTCGCCCATGCATCTAAAAATAGAATATCATCTATAAGTAGAATTTTCTCAACCATATATAAATAGACTCCTGCTATAAACAGAATACGCTCACCATTCTAAAAATAGACATACACCTAAAAATAGCCTGTGAGCCCCACCTAGTGAAGGTGCTTAATTGTCACTAGGATCATCATCTTGTTGAATCTCAATACTCCCTCTCAAAAAGAAAGGGATTATCCTTCACCCCGATCCTATCTCTATGGTATTCGAATTTTCTCCTGGTGAGCGCCTTTGTCAAAATATTTGCATCCTGATCTTCCGTAGGAATGTACTGAAGCAACATGATCTTGCGCTGCACACAATCTCTGATATGATGATACCGGATATCTATATGCTTAGATTTATCTTGAAACATAGGATTAATTGAGAGTTTAATGCACCTCTCATTATCACAATGAATCACTGTAGGATCTAAATGAGAACCAAACAAACCGGCCAAGATATTCCTCATCCAGATAGCCTCACATGCAGCTTGAATTGCTGCCATGTATTCTGCTTTTGCTGAACTAAGTGCCACGGATCTCTGTTTCCTGCTGTACCAAGAAACAACTATAGATTGGATACTGAAAACCCCTCCTAATGTGCTCTTTCTGTCCGTTGGGCTGTCTGCCTAATTTGCATCCGTGAAGCCATGCAACTTCACCTCATCCGTCTGTCTGTACCATAAGACATACTTAGATGTGCCCTTGAGATATCTCAAGACATGCTTGCCCGCCTTCCAAAAGAGCTTGGTAGGCTTAACCATCGCTTGACTAAGCTAGTTCACCACATAGCATATGTCCAGTCTTGTATTAACTAAATACATGAGCGAACCCACCAACTTTCGATCAATAGTAGTGTCCACTACCTCTCCAGATGTAGCGTCCTCTTTCCTCCAGTTTCTTGGAAGAGGATTATCCATGGGTTTGCAGTCCTCCATGTGAAATTTACCAAGTATCTCCCTTGCATACTTGCCTTTAGACACAAAAATTTAACCATCTCGTTGCCATATTTCCAATCCAAGGAAATAGTGAAGGAGGCCTGTATCCTTCATCTCGATATCCTTTGCAAGATTCTCCTTGCATGAGTGTATCAACTGCTCATCACTAGTTAGTATTAAATCATCAACATAAAGAACAATGATTAAAAGCTTACCCTCCACCACAATCTGGTATAGGTTTGCATCCGCCTCACTCTTGGTGAAGCCAAGTCCAATGAAATAGCTGTCAATCTGAGTGTACCAAGCATGGGGTGCTTGCTTCAGCCCATACAACGCTCTTTTGAGTTTGCACACATGCAAATTGCTGCTAAAGATCTCAAATCCTTCAGGCTGCTCAATGTACACTTCTTCCTCAATGATCCCATTAAGGAACACAGTCTTCACATCCATCTGTTGAATGTGCCAACCCATCTGCGCTGAGAGAGAAAGGATGTTCCTTATGGAAGAATACCGTGTGACAGGTGCAAAGGTTTCCTCATAATAAATCCCCTCGATTTGTGAGAAGCCCCGAGCACAAATCTTGCCTTATAATTCTCAACACTCCCATCAGTAGCTTGCTTTACCTTGTATATCCATCTTGAACCTACCACTGATTTATCAACAAGCCTTGGAACAATTTCCCATGCACTGTTTCTGACAATGGAGTCATACTCCTCCACCACTGCATCTACCCATATGGGCTCCTACACTGCTTCCTAAAAGGAAGATGGCTCAGTCACAAAAAATTTTCTCATGAGGGCCATGTATCCAGTGAATTGGTCAGGAGAATGTCTCTATCTGCGCTATGAAGTAGGGACTCCTCCATTCTGTGCCACATCAAGCTTCAACCTTTCAGCTTCTGTGGTACGGCTTCAGCCAGTTCTGATGTTTGGCTCTGTGTGAGTGGACTCCTCCACTCCACGAACCTCCTCCTATGGTTGATCCACATCTAGAGACTCATCTTTGGGAACAAGTAGTTCCTCCTCTGCATGCAGGTCTAGCTCCCTCTCAAGTGACAACTTCATGGATTTCTCCTCATTGAATTTTATATCCCATCGCACCATAGTCATTCGACTGTTTGGAAAATACACAAGATAATTATGGGTGTTTATGTGTACCCTAAAAATATACCAACTTCAGCAGTCGGCTCTAGCTTCTTCTTGGCGTTCTTGGTTACATGCACATAAACATATGAGCCAAAAATATTAAAGTGAGAAACATCCGGTTTCTTACCAGTAAAATATTCTTCAGGTGTAATCATGCCAAGTACTCTATGAGGACAATGGTTTTGCACATAAATCATAATGTTGCATTATTCCGCGCACAAGTGCATTGGTAGGCCCTAATCATGCAGCATAGCTCGTGCAACACCCACGATCGTTCTTTTATTCCTCTCCACAACCCCATTCTGCTGTGGGTTATGAGGTGCTATGAGTTCTCTTCAAATTCCTTCTTTTCTACAGAAGTATTTGACTTCGTTCGAGATATATTCACCACCATTATCGCTCTGCACAACCTTCACTTGCTTCCCCGACTCGTTCTCCACCAATGCTTTAAAATCACATAACTTTGAGAATGTTTGACCTTTCTTCTACATGAAGAAGATCCAACATCTATGAGAATATTCATCAACAAAAATAACATAATACCTGTGTTTTTCGGTTGAAGCAACAGATAATGGTCCACACACGTTTGTGTGAACTCTCTCTAGGATCACCGAAGCACGGTTCTTCTTTTCATGAAAGGCGGTATTCACAAAATTACCCATAGTACATCCCTTGCACTAATATATCTGCACAAGTGTACCCTTGGGAAGTCCAGTAGAAATCTGCTGCAAAATCTTCAGGGCGCCATGGTGAAGATGGCCCAATTTCCTGTGCCATAATTTGCCCTCATCTCGGCTCACCACTTCTTCTTCTTTGCCCACCATTGCAATGCAGCCATCTACCTCTAGCTTGTAGAGATTCTTGACTCAAATCCCTATCCTCTTGGTTTGACCTATTGTTTTATGTTGCAGGAAAGTTTTTCCATCGCTGAAAACAACATCATAACCTCTGTCCTCCAACATCACGACTGAGACCAAGTTTTTCTTCAAACCTGGAACATGCATAACATATTTCAATATAAATGGTTTACCTGACTCCCTCTCAAAGGTAATGGTACCAATTCCGGTCGCACTATATCATCCATCGTCGCCCATCTCTATATGCATTTGGAGATCTTTCTCCTCCAAGTCACTGAAAAGCTCCTTATCTCCCGTCATGTGGAAGGAAGCACCACTATCAAGATACCACACCGATCTCATTGCGCTTGAAAACAAGCATGCGATCAAAGAGAAATCAAGTTCAAATTGTGAGGAAAGAGCCTCACCAGCTGCAGCTCCAGCAACCTTCTTGTTCTTCTTTTTCTGTGGGCAGTTAGTGGCAAGATGCCCATGTTAGTGACAGTGTAAACACTTCACCTTGGACAAATCCAACTTCTTACATTTAGCCTCAGATTTCGAGTGGAATTTCTTCCCCTTCCCTTTCCTTGCTTTGGCAGCCAAAGCACAATCCTCTTCATCGTCATTCTTTGATGAATTTCCATCCATGGTGTTATACCTAAACTCCTCCTGCAGTAGATCCGATCACAGTCGTTCCCAATCTGACAGTTTTTCTCGTCCGTTGATAGAGTATTGATAACTGTGCCAACTCTTAGGAAGTCCCAAGAGAGCCAAGCTCACCAAATCATCATCAGCAACCGTGATTCCCACACTCCCGAGTTCATCCTGACATTGGACAAACTTTATGAGATACTTTGGAATATTGTCGCCATTTTCCTTTTTTATTTTTCTGAGTTTATCCTTCAGCGCCAATTTCCTATGGTCGCTGCAGCTTTGGAAAAGATCTGTAAAAGGCTTCCACATTACAGATGGAGTGGCTTTCCCATGAAGGCTTGAGACAGTATGTTTTCTCACACCTTCCAACAGAATCATTCTCGTCTTCACTACTTTCTTTTTCCATGAGTTAAGTAATGCAACATTTATCAAACTGGGCTTAGGAACATCATTGTCGATGAATTCCTTCAAGCCATTATCTCCAAGAAACGCCTCCATCCTATCCTTCCATGCAATGTAGTTTGAGCTGCCCTCGAGTGAATACTCCAACCACAAACCATTGAAAGCCATTTCAATGTTTACTCAACTGTCGCACCAAGAAATTCTTGCAGCAAATTCGAATTGTTTCCACCAACAAAACTCAGCTAATTCTTCAATATTGCAATATTTTTTACTCTGATACCATGTAGAAATTTATTAATACAATATTTTTATGTATTACCGAACTCTCCTGATCTAAAAATTATATCCGTTGTTAAATACATAATCCTTCTACTTAATTATTTTGCGGAAATTTAATCGCCAATTGCAAACACATGAAGAAAAATCAATTACACATAACACATATGTTTGTACCGGGAAAGCTTAAAGCTAAAAACCCAAACTATCATATATTATTTATATCATGGATCATGAAAAAATCTCATACAAAACTCTACTCCAAGAGCTCTCAATACAATATACAATCGTCTCACACTGTCATACAAAAATTGGTTCACACATGCACCAATGTACTGCCTCCTAACAGCCTGCCTCCACTGTGCAATCTCTGTTGATGAAGATCCCTAAATAAATTCAATCTTTCCTTTCTTTGACTTCGCAATCCTCATTGGCATCTCCAATGTGTGTTTGGTTGCACTTGTGCACCCACTATAGTCACAACTGATAGTCAAACATGCCCTTTCACCTATCTCTCAACTGGGTCTCCACTGGATCTGAAATTCATGTAGTTAACAATAGTATTTCTTCAGTTGCATGTGAGACCACTCCTTGTGTTAATTAAATAATTAATTCATTGATCTCTCACTAGTGTATCTTTAGTTACAACTAGCACAATTGAGTTTAACTCACTTAACTGAGTTAAACTAAATAACAACTCACATAACTACACATCCAACTCTGTTACAACTTTGTATCACTCAGTTACAACGAAGTCCACTCTGCATGTCCCACCAACCAACCTTAGAACTTGTAATTCCTTCAGTAAACTGGTTTGCCACATCAGTTCACTGAAATCAAGTGCTTCAAGAGAAAAGATTATTACTTATTTTCTAATTATTATTAAGGGCTAATAATAATTGACATCCGATCTATTTTTAGACATGCGATCTATAAATAGACTTCGCCCATGCATCTAACAATAGAATCTCATCTATAAATAGAATTTTCTCAACCATATATAAATAGACTTCTGCTATAAATAGAATATGTTCACCATTCTAAAAGTAGACATACACCTAAAAATAGCCTGCAGGCCTCACCTAGTGAAGGTGCTTAATTTTCACTAGGATCATCATCTTGTTGAATCTCAACATTACATTTGAATTAATTAAGCTCTAACACTTTTTAAATTTAGGTTGAAATTATTTCTTTAAAGCCCAAAAACAGGATTTACAAATTGTAAAATTAGTTTGCTAAAGAGTCAATATTGAATTCTAAATTTTCAAAAAATAAAAATGTGATTTTGTATTCTTGGAATTTGGTTTTAGCTAGATCATAATTTAATATTGTATTCTAAATTCAATATTGTCATTAATTTAAATATATGTATAATAAAATATAAATACACTAGTTCATCAATATAAATTAAATTATTAATTAACATTAATAGGTTTAGTATCTAACACTTACCAACATTTTTCTTATATGTTTATATATTTCCTCTAGAGAAAACTAGTCATACAACATCTTCTTTTTTAACAAATATTATATGTAAAATAACATTTATGTTGTTATTATTGTTTTTTTCTTTTCCGAACTAGGTTGAGCCTAAGCCAGGACCAACCACATCGTTTGATGGTGTTCCTACTAGCTAGATGTTATCACAAGGGTCCTGCGAAGCTCAATCAAGCTTGGACTTCCTTTGGGATAGTTTCATTCCCCCAAAGGTGACTCTAGTCCTCAACCCCTCCCAATGAACTTTGAATTTATGACCTCTTTAATTTTTCAAATAAATGTGAGAGTTCTACTTTCACCACAACAACAATGAACTCTTATATATATATATATATATATATATATATATATATATATATATATTTATATTTATATATTTATATATTTATAATTAAAATAATTTATATTCATTCCTTTTATAAGTTTTTTATATTTCTAATATACAATAATCTTTAGTATAATTTTATCATATATATGATAATGATGTTGGGCTTATTAGACCTTAAGAAAGTAAAAGATTATTTGAGACTTTTTAATATTTTATTTCCATGATCAAAGAGAAGAGAGAAGCATTCCTAGTTTAGTGTACTATGGTAGATTTTTTGGAAACAAGAATGAAAATAAGTAAGATTCGGGCACTCCAAGATAATGTGATTTTCATCTTCAACCCTCTTAGTGTTGCACAACTATCATTCTTTCATCCCAACGTGTTTTGGGAATAGACCAACTCCGAGTTTCACTTCGAAGCTCATCAGAATTAATTCTTATTTTTGCAATGTTTATTTTCTTCCTAGTACTTTTCAAGACAAAGATATAATTATAGTTTGTGAGAGTGAGATTAGTCACCTCTTTCTAATACCTTAGCTTCCTTTTCCTTTTTTTTATATGTATATATAAAATTCCTAACTAATCACAAAAAATAAATATATATTTTAATATATACTTATAAATAGTAAAACACATTAGCCATTCACATAAATGAAATTAAATATAACAGAATTTATATATTGGAATAAAGTAAGCATACAAAAATTCAAAGATGCAAGGTGTCAAGCCATAGATAAAAAATACCAATGATTAATTCAATGAACAACAAATATCCAAGATATCATAATGAATAATAAGAGTAATTCAAGGAATAACTAGTAATTCAACGAACAACTAGATATGTGTATAGTCTGATCTAGCCTCTGTTGATTTGGTTAATACTAGTGAAAGCCCGCAAACCATTAAAACCATTCATCAAATTAGATGATAGACAAAAAGCTTAATAAGTTATTAGAATGTCTCGCCATAAATTATTAGAATGAATGTTGAGATCTAATTAATCTCCACTGCATAAATCACATGTTTTTGGAATGATAATCACATGCTTCACAAAATAAATGGGCCACTCTTTGAATACATACATATTTGAAACAATACATATTATTATTGTATGCATGTGATGTTGACAAGGATTTAATGGTATAAGCTTTAGTTTCATATCATAGACCTACCGACGGGCAAATAATGACAAGCACTAAAAATTTTGTCTTATGCGAGGCTTACTATTTCGATATGTTAGATTTGTATAGACCATAAATAAAGTTGTTGCCCGTGTTTTATATTAACAAAGGGCAATGGTATGTTTAAAAAAATGTTTTCCCTTTAATCTCGTTTTAATTTTGGTTATGGTGGGTTCGTTATTATAATGGATGATTAGTAAACCCTCATGTGAAACAGTCTTTTGTTGTGCTGCCATGGGAGCCCTCGAGGTCATAAGACTTTGGGAAAAAAAAAAAAATGGTTGGTTGTGCGCAGGGTGTCCTCCCGTTAATTCACGAAGTCAGAAACATCCAAACTATTGTATCATGCTCTCTTGGAATTCATTTTAAAATTGTGTTCAAAATCGCAGAACCCCCTGTAGAGTATACAAAGTTCTCTCTATCGTCACACTATCGTGCAATTTTTATATTCACTTCGTTTCCAAAGCATGACACACTATTTGTCTTTAGTCTGTTTCTTCGTATAATTTCAACGATTATTTGATTTGTCTTGGGGTTTTTACGTCGATTCTATACCATTATGTCAAACGGTGTGTATTTGCTAAAGGATACTCAGCCTGTCTAAATGTCTATGCAGATGTCTTATTTGCCTGATTGAATTATATTAGTCACATATATGACTGCATGGTCATTAATGTCTATATCGATTCCTTCTCCCTTTTCCCATTTGATCTGCATTGCTCATTCTATGTTTTAAAACTCAGAATTCTTTCTATTTGCTCATAGATGGTTCTTATTTTTCATTGCCTGCGAGTAATTTCATAAATATGTTGTAGTATGAGCTTCTTTGGTAGAAATAGAGGAACAAGAAGTATATTCAACTCCTCACAGGGAGGGGAATTAATCTTAGGCTTTCACAACGCGTGACATTTGGGTACATATTAATTGGCATGATTTCTCAGTACTGTTGACATGTTTATAAGTTGATGTTATTTCTTTAGTTTGCCTACTTATGCTGCTCTTATATTTTTGATGGCTTGTCTATTGAGGAGAAACATATTGGTTATATATATATGTTGCACTTATATCTCTTGGTACCAACTTGGACACAAATGATTGATGGAGTAACAAGGAATATGGGAGGTACAAGGTTTTTGGAGTTTATAGTTTATATGATGCTACTTTGATATGGGAAATGAAAAATTATCTTATATTTATTGGCTGCATATGGATTTTATGGTTATGCTTTGGTTAATTTATATGATTATCAACATAAATGGAGATTTATGAGACAAACCAAGATAATGGCCACATATCCAATTTATTTATACATTAAAATAAAAGGAAAAAAAGACCAAATCTAATGGATAAAGAGAGGGTCTTTCTTATTAGAATCGATACCTTAATTAAAATCATTTTTATTATCAACCTTTAGAAATCCCTCATCTTACTACCTAATCACCTTGATTAGAGACATAATTAATCTCATCTTTTAATTCTCAAAACTTCCAAAATTGTTCGAAAGTTGAAACCTCTTTGAAAAGAGGAGAGACCCATAAAGGCAAGGAAGGGAAATGTTGAGGGAGAGGTATGCTATAGCTTTTTGGTTGTTATCTTTGCGTTGATTTTATTTTTCATTAACATTTTTGGGCTAATCCTGATGGTGACAACAACCTTATATCACCAAGAGGTGACAAACTAGGCGACTCCATTGAAATTCCTCAAAATATAAAGGTATCTTGTAGCTTTTCTAATTTATTTATTGTTGTCTGAAGGTTTGACTATCTTTTTGAGTGCTAACAACCATATGTTTTCAGAAAGCAAGTTGCATCGTCACTTGCATGAAGGATTTCATTTTGTCGTCATTCTCGCTTGTCCTTGGATTATTGATATGAACTTATTGCATTCCACTAGTATATGATTGGGATCGTCAAAAGATTTCGCAAAATCTTTCCTTGTCAAGATTTTCGCTCTGTTTTTTCTATTTAATAAAATCATCCTTTTATCTTTAAATTTTCTTTTTTCAGAGGAGAAAAAACGATGTCCTTTTAATTATGAAAAGAAACAGTACATATGTAGAAGGGATTGAAACATGCATGCAAACCCAAAACAGGAGATGCATATCTCAAGTGATAAGCTACAGATATGAACAGAAGGAGCACATCGTTGCTCAGGCAAATCACAAAGTATCATGCCACATAAAAAAAAAATAAAAAAAAATCCCAAAAAAGTCATGTAAAGAAAAAAGAGGGGGCTACAAATAAGAAGAGCGCTGCTAACATGTGGCATATAAAAACATAAACATAATAAGCAGAGACAAAAATAAGGAAGAGGAAAATTATAGGAGCTCGATAAGATGGAACCCCTCTAGTGTTGAATGTGCAAAGAACCAAAAGGTAGCTCCAGACCTTTTTTGGAGAGCCTGTCAGCCCTCGAATTTGCCTCTCTGAAGATGTGTTGTAGAGGAGTAGAGTCCAAACATCGCCAAAGGTGAAAAATTCTCTTTATCCAGCTGAGAAGGCCAACATGCTGGAAAGATGTTGATCCATTTATTCTGTCAATAACTGAATTGTAGTTGCCATAAATGGAGAGGTTCAGGATTTGAGCATTGTAGGCAAACCAGAGGAGGCTCCATAATGCGAGAAGTTCACCCTTACTGTTGAATCCCATTGCCCCGTTCCAATGGATGTTGTAATTTTCTCGTTGAGCCGGCTTGATCCATGCTCCGCAACCACAGATCCCATGTTGCTTAGTGCCGTCGAAGAACCCTGCTGGGATGTTGATCGGATGAGGATGAAATCTGAAGGAAAGATCAGTGGTAATAACGGAAGGGGACTCTTGAGTATTAAGGACCGGTTGGGGAATGGCCAAATCCAGAGAGAGCCCAAAAATGCCATCAATCTCGAGAATAATATCATGACTGTTCCTGAACACCCAAAGAAGTTTGTCGCACAAAATTGAGGAGATACTCCTGAAGCCGTGACAAATGAGAGAGTTATACTAACAAGGGGGATGCCCCGGCGAAAAAAATGAGAGTAGCCCATTGTGGATGTTGTAATTGCTGCAAAAAAGGGACGACCAAATGCCCCCTCAGAGAGATCTTTCCAGAGGTATTTGGCTAGAAGGCCCTGAGTGAAAGTGCTGATATCAAGCAGCCCCCACCCCCCAGTCATTTAGGAATAGATATCAAATCAAGTCTGCAAAGATGGTACTTTCCAGGTCCCTTCACCCCAGACCAAATGAAGTTTGCGATGGTCCTTTGTATTCGGGCAATGATGGAGGCTGGGATAAGGAACAAATGTTCCCAAAGGACCACAAATTATTGAAGGACCGACTATGAAAGTATGAATCTGCCCCCAAGAGAAAGCCACCTATTTGACCACATTACAAGTATTTTCTGAAACTTTTCCAACAACCATTACCAATCCACATTGTGGTAGTTGTTAGGTTTAAGCTTTAAGCCAAGGTACTTGAAGCCCATCAATAGAGGAACAAAGGGCATTTGGAAAAGCAAACCAATGATATGGATGTCATTCAGATCCCCCAACCCAACCACTAAGAGGGATTTGGAACCACTAATAAGAAGGCCCAATCCAACCTCGAACTGAAGAAAGATGCAGTGAAGGGAAAGCCATTGAGCGCAAGATATGATACCAAAAATTAAAATATCATCGACAAAGAAAGAGTGGGAGATGTTAATGTTTATGGAAATGTGTATACATGAGAACAAGTCTTTGTGATTCAGGTTCAAAATGTGTAGGCTCAAGCCGTCAATCATGAGAATGAACAACAGTGGTGAGAGGGAGCAGCCCTACCGAAGTCCCCTCCTAGCCTTGAAAAAATTTGAAGGGGTGCCATTGACGATGACATAATACCGAACCGGGGCTATAAAAGCCATAATCCAGGCCACATTTCTCTCTTCCATCCCGATTTTGTGCAAAACGAGCCACACAAAAAACAAATCTAGACAATCATATGCTTTGTAAAGGTCAATTTTCATGATGATCCCATTCAATTTTTTAGTCTGGATTGAGTGCAGTCCCTCCTATGCCCGGGAAATTGCATCATGAATGAGGCGGCCCAGGAGGAAGGCATATTTTTCTCTGGAGATATGTTTCGACAGGGGCCCAATAATACGGTTTGCAATGACTTTTGAAATGATCTTATAAACCACATTAAAAAGAGAGATAGGCCTAAAATATAAAAAGTATTTAGGATCAGAAATATTGGCAATCAGAACAATTAAAGTAAAATTAATATCTCCCATAATCTTGCCTAAGCTTTTGGATTATTTCACCACTTGTATGAGATCGTAAGCCAAAATGTCAAAACAATGTGAGTAAAATTCCACTGTCCACCCATCTTGGTTGGTAATTATTTTTTCTTTACAGGGGAATTCAAGCGCCGATTATCCTCTTCATCAAACATAGAGGGGTATTTGTCGAGTGCCAAAATCTGCTCCCCAAAGCGGACCCCCTCATTGCATCTATAGTGTTCCGAGAAATATCTGAAAGCCTCCTTTTTGATGTCTATTGAACTGTGATAAAAATATCCATCATGCCCTTCGATCTGCCATATTGTATTACATTTCTTATGACCATTTGAAAAATGATGAAAAAAATTTGTGTTTTAATTGCCTTCCCTGAGCCAAAACACCCGAATTTTGAGCTTCCAAATGAGTTCCTGAGCTTTGAGAATAGATAATTTTTTGTCTTTCAGCTCTTGGAGCTTCGAATAAACTATTCCATCGATGGGGGCCGAGGCCATTGATTCATAAATGTTGCTGATTTCCTGCTCGATGTTCCGAAGCTCCAATATCATCTAGGCCTTTTTCTCTTTTTCCCATGGGTGAAATCCCGAAGTTGGGAAACACTTTTTGGTGCAGGGCTAGAATTTGGGTGAAATTTTTAATTTCTCATCCGGGAAAACAGTCAACTCTATTTCTCGACCGAGAGTTTTTTAAACTCTCGTTCGAGAGATTTTTAATATTTCAGCCGAGAGTTTGATTGGGCTTAATCGAGGTTAAAATTCTCTTGAACGAGAGTTATGTATTTTCTCGTCTGAGAGTTGTGTTGAAATAAACTATCGGGAAGACTCTCGGACGAGAGTTAAAAAAACTCTCAGACGAGAGTTTTTTAACTCTCGTCCGAGAGTTTTATTCTTATAATAAAACCCCAAATTTCTTAACTCGCCCAGCATACTGCACTGTTGTTCACATTTCTTTTCGGGCTGTCGTTTTCCCTATCGTTTGGACTGGAACTGTTGTCGTTTAGAGGCTGGAGCTGTCGCCCCTGAGCCACGTTATCATCTATCCATCTGAGCCATGTTATCATCTAGCCAGGTAAGCGTCTTTAGCTAATTGAATATTTATGGTTCTTTTGCCTTGCAAAAAAACCCCTGTCCGCTAGTTCTTATCCAAGAATTTTTTGAATTTGTCATTTTCTTTTCGCCTTGTATAAACCTCCATACCGTCTTTGCTTTCCACTCGCTATACACTTTTTTTCAGAGAGAAAATATATGCACATATTTTGGTGAAAAGCATACAACCCAATAAGCTGGCCAAGCAAAATATTGAGGGCCTTGTTTAGCTTATTAGCTAGTGTCTCTAAAGCAGTGAGTAATTGTAGTGCATGATCTGTGATAAGGTCTGACGGGCTCTGTAGTTCTCTAACAGTTGCGAGTGTAATAGGATCTCCCAGACCATGGAGGGCATGGGATTCGATTCACGGCCAAGGCACCATAACTGATGTAGTATCAGATTCTCCTCAGAAACCTCCCATGGCTTTCTTTATTTTCATTTTCCCCATCAAAAGTGGCACCATAGTCTCCCTAGCTTCCTTCATCT
This sequence comes from Pinus albicaulis, assembly GCA_034641835.2. Classification (NCBI taxonomy): domain Eukaryota; kingdom Viridiplantae; phylum Streptophyta; class Pinopsida; order Pinales; family Pinaceae; genus Pinus; species Pinus albicaulis. The sequence continues at coordinate 508,550,469 of CM076581.1, read as the reverse complement.
CACATTTCGGTTGCGGAGGAGGATTCGATCCCGAAATCAAACCATCCATCCCTTAACGAACCTATCTCAGACACCCAGTCGGAACTCAACTGCACATTCACCCCATCACTCATCAGCAGGGCAAGACAAGCAACAAATACCCCACACACAGTTGCTATGACTGGTGATGAATGCCCTCTTACTGCCCCCATTATAGAATACCCTTTCTGTAATAACTTGCAAAGGTCCCCAGAAAATGATCTCGGATTGAATGTATCTGAGGCAACACTCTACTTCGCTAAAGTCTGTTCGTTTGAGGATTTGAAACCGGGCCACCTGTTTACACATCCGCTGCCTTCTGCTCTTCCACTGGCTATACGTGCACACACCACAAATACATGCACACACCGCAAACAAACCTTCAAGATACTGAGGAGGTAGGAACAACTAAGGTGATCATAGAGTTTGTATAAGTCTAGGTTGATCCATTGCAAGAGGAGTGTTAAATCAAGTGGAAGAGCACGTCAATTTTACCCCAATTTTTTTTTTTTCCACCCATTCTAATAAACAAATGAAAACTTGAAAACATTTAAGATTTACCTTTCGTCAAATATATGTTATACATAAATTTCATTCAATAGTTATCAAGCCAAATTAAAAACATCTTACCATAATATAGCACTGGTGCAAAATTGGATCATTGAATGAAGTTGACTCCCAAGCCAAGGTACCTAAGGCATCCCAAGGAATTTTTAGAAGGTTTTCAGGCATATTTTTATAAGGTTTTTAGATTATGTCACCAACAATGGAGGGGGAATAACATTTTTTGGGAGGATAGAGTGTTTGTGAGATGGGAGGGATTCATAAAGGATGCAATCCAAGGAGATTGTGGTGGCTTCAAAACTGACATCATGTTGGGATAATAGAGGATCATTTAGGGAGTTGGTACCTATAGGACAAATGTTATTTCAAGATGAAGGAAGAGCATTTGGGGAGGTAGAAGCTTGATTTGAAAAATTAAAGGATCCTCCACTACTAGTTTGGATGCCAGGATTCACATCATCCAACAAGTGATGTGATCGGTCATCCGAGCACTAAGGGAAATAATCCAAAATGGAAATGCCTATAGAAGGAATGTGATTTTCATTCATTCATTGATTGGTCACTAAATTTTTTGATGAGAGGAGATAAATTTGTTTTGGGAACTTCTTGTTCTATAAATTCATCTTGGTGAGCAAGGCATGCATAAAAATTAGTAAGTTTTTATATTTCACACCCACCTTTACTTTAGTTTTATTGTATGAATACACTCAGAATGAGAAGGACAAATGATACACATTTTTCAAAGAAATCCAATGGCACATCCTCGTACATTCCCATTGAAAGAGGAGTGGTAAATCAAGTGGAAGACCACCTCAATTTTACCCCAAAAAAAAAAATTGTAACCCATTCTAATAAACAATCGAAAACTTGAAAACATTTAAGATTACCTTTCGTCAAATATATGTTATACATAAATTTCATTCAATAGTTATCAAGCAAAATTAAAAACATCTTACCATAATATAGCACTGGTGCACAATTGGATCATTGAATGAAGCTGACTCCCAAGCCAAGGTACCTAAGGCATCCCAAGGAATTTTTAGAAGGTTTTCAGGCATATTTTTTTAGAATCAGGTAGGGATTTGTTAGAATCACAAGTTTGAGTAGTGAAATATATATATATATATAGTCAAAAACCTATTTGAAAAAACAAAGAACAAGATCTGACCCAAAATTTTCACCCAATTCCAAAAAAAAAATACAAAACTTATAATGATTAGACAATGCCCAGGGAATCCCACTCCTCTGAAACCATAAGGTGATCATATTTTTCCATAACTATGAAACCATGTTGAGAACCTAGAGGGGTTATAAATTTTCTTCTTGATAATTACTTGTGAGCTTGTTTTCTTATGTATTCTTCTTAATTAATCCTTCATCAAGTCAATTACCAAAGTGTACAGGACACAAATGATTTAAGCAGAAGTAATACTTTTATTATAGGAAGGTAAATCACAGATTTACCTTCCTTTCATTAGACTTCATAATTCATCACAACCCTTCTGATATCTGCATTGTAACCTTGTAAGTATCCGCACTGTATTCTTCTCAAACTAGCTTCATCAATCTGCAATCTATACCTTCAGTCTATGCCTTCAGTTACTTCTATTTCAGGTGAATCTGAATCCATTTTAGTTGCTTTACCATCTCAGATAAATCCACAAACTCTATCTTGGTTGAACTTTTAGCTGATGACATGACTGTCGATTGATAATTTGTTTTCTAATTTATTTACGAGGGGCAGAAATTTGATTTGATACTATAGCAACAATGGCATCAGGCGAGCCCTACAGAGACCCCTCCATGAGAGGAGGATTATCAGTTACATTGGTTTTTTAGTTATGTCATGTTTTCAAGTAGATTATATTTATTGTTCATTGTGAAAATTTGATTAATGTGAAATTTTTTTGTCCTGCATAGGTGGATGCACTCATATGACTCATGCGCCTAGACAGCAAATCGAACAAGAGGAGGTCCATAGACCTATTCCCATTCACCCCCAATTTCATAGAGCCCATTGAGGATCATTTTATACACGGTATAGGTACACATTAGATCAATTGTTAGTTAAAACGTTCAATTTTACGTCATATTCAATGTTGAACATGTGAATTTTTTTTTTCAAATGACATGTGTTTAATGTGAAAACATTATGCTCCATAGGTGCAAATGTAGGAGTTGGGGTTAGCCCTATTGCTGGTGAGGTGCAAAGGAGAACAATGTCTCAGCTTTTGGCATCCCTCCCACGCTTGGATACTTCTCCTCCAGGTAAAATATAAAGGAAAATTTATTGTTTGATGTATGTTTTATGTGAAACTTATTGTGTGTCTCATGTACTTGTGTTATAAAAAAATTTAATGTTTTGTACAGTGGGTGTTAGAGACGTTCATTCCTCAGAAGGGAACCATCCTAGTATGAGCGAAGAGGAAGAGAAAGTTTTTCCACCAGGTATTTTCAAATGACCTGACAAGTTTTTTAAATACAAATTTTGCTTATAAATTATTTAATTTTTAATATGTTCAATAATTGAACATGTTACAAGTGGTGGTGTTCGCCCTCCTAGGGGTAGAGGTCGTAGGGTTCATGAGTTTGATCCCCTTTACACCCATCCCAGTGATATTCCTAAGCAGATGCCTTGGGAAGATACCATCTCCTTAATTACTATTGATGGGATGAGGGAGCATTCCATGAGATTGCACAATGAATTGCAAAGTTGCAATCTCTCTTCCCCTAGTGGAAATTGTCTCCAAATTTCTTTGCACAATTTGGAGAGTTTGATAGAGACTTATCGTGGGGTTGGACCATCAACCCAAGTGTTTTTTGACATGATGCGTAGGAGGAGAGCATCAGTGATTGGTATCCACTCCTATAATGAAGTTAAAAGTAGGGTCACTAAAGAAATGGCCTTGTCACTATTTGACTTGTGGCCTGAAGACAAAAAACGTCTAAAGATTGCAAGATTCAATGATCCCAATATTGCACCTTATATTTATGAGAAGTTCCTGTATGCATACGGGAAGTTCCCAAATAATTATGAGGTGCCGCAATATTTTGTTAGGATGTTGTTTGCTCAATTCCGAGAGCACATGGACCCTAACTATATAGATATTGGGTCCAAATTCTATGGAGCTGGAAAAGGTTGTACATATGAACGATCTGATGCTATGCGAGATGTTGGGTTTAGGCCTCCGGCACCTCGTTTAGTACCTCGACCACCTAAGGTAGTTACACTTCTAGAGGAGTTAGCCCTTATCTCCAGTGCTGCATCACAAATGAGGGAGAAGATACAAGAAAATATTGCAGCTACTTTAGGAGGGGTGGAAGTCGGCTTAGGGACAAGCCAACCTTCGTCTAGTGCAGGAGTTCATTCATTTGTGAGTATTCCAGATGACGTGTTGAGGGAGATAGAGTGAGATGATCTTATGGAGTATGCATCCTCATGTACAAACCTCTATGAGTAATCCATTACACGACAAATGCACACCATGGGCAAGGTATGTACAAGCATGTTTTGATCTATTTTAAAATACACATTTATAAGATGAGCTATTTTTGGTGTATATACATTTAGTAGATCCAAAAACTTACGCCAATATATTTATATAACTTATGCAGTTTACAACATTCTTAGAAGAACATTGCCTTGCCCCTGGTCCTCATTCTGTAGATCATGGACATGATCATGTACAGGTGCCACATTCATTTCTATCTATCTATATTTTTGTACGTCAAATTGAAATTGAATTTATGTCACATAATTTTATATGGTATGAGTATTAACATTATGGAATTTTTCAGGTTAGAGCTACACATCAAGGGCTGCCTGAAGAGATTATTCCTTCTCAGGTTCCAATCGTGACATAGGTATCGATACTTTTCGTTAAGCATATTTATAATGTTTATTATATTACTTTTCGCAAAATTTTCTATTAACTTTGGTTTCTACTTTTCAGGCTACACCTCATATTGACATGATGCAGACTGAGCCTCAAGGAGATCGTGTAGGCTTTGGGTCAGAGAGTCTACATTAAACCATGGTAACCTCTTACCATTTCTTCGTTGGTATCATTGCCACATTATAAACAGGCTATCTAGTGAATTTATAGATAGTTGAGAGGTTCCTTTATGTATCTAGTGAATGCTAAAACTAATATTTAATTTTCAGTAAAAACTTTGAGCCATAGTCAATTCACTAGGTTACTGACAGTATAGGTGCTTCATTTGGCTTAGAGGAATATGAACATTTGTTTCCTTGACCATCTCAGACACTTTCGCTATGTCAATATGTTGTACTTCCTATTCAAGTCCCTGCAAAATAAGGAAGCCCATGCACAAAAAGTAAACATACCAATATATTTCATCTCTCACCATGGCCTTATCAGGTTACTCATGGTACAAGCTCTAAACAAAGCAAGAAAATCCTGGGAAGAAGTCATTACAACTCCAATGGTTGCAAATTCACTAAATGAGCCCAATGTTGTGTGACTCCACCCATTGCAATTGCGAAGGAGGAAGAATATATTGTCATGAATCCCTTGGCTACAAAGTACCTACTAATTCATATTAAGAAGAGACAAATTCTATTACACCATAGAAGTATAGTGATATTGACGTTGAGATAATTAGTAGCAAACCAACCATCGAGAGAATGAGAGGGCATCAAAATAGGCCCCCTTGTGTTCCAGGAAAGAAGAGGACATGATACATTCCTACCACCACCCAAACCCCTACTACTCCAAAAAAACAAGTAAGGGCAGAAGAAATCCTAGAACACTAGGAAGACACCACCCCTACTGAAACATAAGAACTAGCAAGGAGTGCTCTACACTACATATTACTGCTTCAGAACTGTTTTCCTGTAATAATGTGGATGTGATCTCTCAGGGGAAACTCTGTAGCTATGACAATGAACTGCATTCCCCAACTATTTATAGGCCTATCACTTAGAGCCTTAGGTGAAAAACTACGAAATGGGTTGCATTACTAGCACTTGTGGTGGCCTAATAATGGTTATGGAAGACTATGGAATCAATATTCCTTAAAAGATAGAATTGCAGACCATGCTTCCCTTGCGACAAGTTTTCATCTATCCAATACAGACCTTTAACAACAATAATTTGGACAATACTATGTGCTCTCATGTGATGGAAAAATGGGAGTTTTAAGAAAAGGGGGCAGTATGTGGTTTGACAGAGTTCACAAAAATCCTCTTCAGGAAAACTACACATATCTCGTGGAAAATCATGTCCACTTTTGCATCAAAATTGATGAAAATTTTCATTTGCAAGTACCCAGGTTCTATTGTAGCCCAGCAATGACAATATTCCATCCTGCAAACATTTTGGTTACGAGGTTTCGTAGTTTCGCATGATGACTAAGCATAGAGGAAAGGACCATTGTATCCATGAGGTGGCTTCATTAATTCACTAATTTCAACTGGCAGCCTTATTTTGGCACATGCTACAACAGGATAGGAAATGAATAAGCTCTACTGAGCAGTAGTTTACAGTAGAATAAGCTCTTTTGAGTAGCAGTCTTCAATTCTTAGATTCATAGGCTTTAATGTCTTGTGCTGTGGTTTGAAGGTTTATTCATAATGAAAAAGCTGTGATCTCATTAAGGACTTAATCCTTCATGCCAATACTTAAACACTGTGTGCTCAATCTAGGCACAAGTTTTCACAACAAGTTCTTAGTTTCATTGTCCATGGCATGAATAGTGGCAGCCCATTTTATTACCATGCAACCCCTGGGAAGATTGATATTTATTTCTCGGCTTTGTTCTCCGTCCCATCTATTAAATTTGAAGGGCCAACTTAGTTGAGATGTCACAGTGTTGCAAACTGGGATCCTTGTGCTCCATTTGTATTTCATCAATCTATAATAATATCTCCCTGTGAGCTTCATTATGCTCTAAGAAAATACTTGTTGGGGAGAAATTTCATGTTATAGTATAGTTCGATTATACATAGATATTAGTTTTGGCGCCCTAAAGTATGGCCTGAATCAATCACCCACTCAACCATAGAGGCAAAGTCCTCCTCAAAAACTTTCTCATCATGTTGAACACGAAATTCAATATCAACATAGTTGATTTCCTGTTGTATAGGAGCAGGGGTTTGGGAATGATATCTCCATGATTCCTTATGAGCTTGAAGTGTGCCTTGAGCACTCCCTTCTACTTGAGAAGAGGAACCTCAACAGGATTTGGCTCTTTGTCGTGGCATTGGAGTTTCCAAGCAGGGGAGTAATCGAGTATGGGTATCCACAAAGGTGAAGACTTCAAATGGATATAGCCATGTCCAACAGGAAGGAGCTTCAATGGTGTAAACACCAGGTAAGGCTGAGCGTAAATGAATTTAATGTTGGAGAGGAGAAGGTGTAGGGTTGTGGGCACCACCAAAGGAGGTCTAGGAATGATACTATGGCTCATAGACGCTTCTGAAAATGCAAGGTGGACCTAAGTATCTGACTGTGTAAGCAAAAGCCTGTAATAGCTATACAAAATCCTAATAACATATCTACTTGTTTTTACTTACAATGGTTTTGTTAGTTTGAAATAACCATCAACCCTTTATATTAGTTATTTCTTCAAGGAATCTCACTTTCTATTATTCTCATGCTCATTAATATGTGAAGGGTTCTAAGCATAATTTTATATTTTTTAGGCTCATTAAAAACTCATGAAAAAAACATCTCGTACTAAGCATACCATTATCTCTCCGTTCACATCATTAAACAAAGAAGAAGACACTCAAATCGAGTATCCTTTTTTTTGTGGGGGTTCATTAATGTAAACAAAAAATAAAATATAAATCTTAATTTTATTCGATTTTGTGTTTTATAAACCATGAAGGAGATACCCAAAACTAAAAAGTGAGGGGAGGGTAATTTCTTTGATCACTCTATCAATAAAAATGGCAATATCGATCACATCACCCTTAATGTTTCGCCTATTTGCATCAATACCTTACAATTGGGTTTTAGTTTTTGTAGGAGTTGTACGATACATATAAGTCATTCTAGTCCTCCATATTGATACTCTTATAGTCACTATGTAGTGTACATCAATTTCTTTATCATTGTTGATTGATATCACGCGGTGCTCATTAGTCAATGTTTCCAACTCATGTTTGCGTGATGTGAAACATTGTTGAAGGAATGTTTAAACATCATTTGGTGATCTATAGTTGTTATTGACCTTTTATGTTGACAATCCCTATGTCAATTACTCTTGGTTATTATACCAAGAGGTATTTGTCAACTAATTATAATTGGTGTTATTAAAGATCTTTCTCTTGGGAATGCAGTTTGTAGTTGGACTGGGGGATAAAGTCTGCCCTACTGATATTGAAGAAGGCATGCGTGTCGGGTCAATTATTAAAAAACCCCCCTTGCAAAACCATTCTTTTATGTTCACTTTGTCTTCTATGGATTTTAAATGAATTTTTTTTGTTGGGTGCAGACAAAAGAAAATTTTGACAAAGAGTGTAAAATTTGCACTAGACCATTTATAGTTTTCAGGTGGAGACTAGGCCGTGATGCAAGGTACAAGAAAAAAAAGGTTTTCCAAACATGTTGTAAACTCAAAAACGTTTGTCAGGTGTGTCTGCCTAATCTTGAATATGGATTTCCAGTCCAAGTTCGAGATACAGCCTTGGCCATTAACTCCAATGAGGCTATTCCAAGGAGTGATGTTAATAGAGAGTATTTTTTCGAGGAACAGGATCGCAAGGTTCATTTTTCTATTCTGTCAATATCTGAATTATATTTTATGTATGAAAATCAATGGTAGATTCCAAGTGTAATGATAGTCTCTAACTGCATTTTATTTACTTTTTTATCAGAATATATATAACTTCATGTTTTATGTTGTTTTATAGAAGGATTCTATGTACTTCTACCTGTATTTTTTTGGCTCTCAGTTTTTATGATTATGTAATGATTCTCAAATAATAAATATACACCCATTTCTCCACATTTTGTTGAGTACATTGTCTTTAGAATCTAGCCAACCTAACAATCCCACAAAAATCGATAGATTTAGGAGCCATTTTAGGCGTTGTACTTATTTTTTCCAAAGAAAAACTTGTGGGAAACCCAAGGGAAGCTTCTTCACAATCATGGATGACATCCCTAATAAAAATTTCATTGTATACTAGTGTGCCTCACCCTAGAGGATTCAAAGCAGGAAACTACTAGCACTGACCTAGACAAATGCCCAGAAACATCAATGACAAAATTTTGAGCTAACCCCTTGGGCTTTGGGAAGCATTTGTACATTTTTCTGGTATATAAGTAAAATAATAGGTGGAATCTCCTCATTTCTCTTGGAATTTTTTTATATTTGTGGAGTATAGATCTAAATATGGTACTTTTATTCACCATAATGCATCTTTTGCGGAAACTCACATGGCATTTCCCATGTGAAAAACTGATTTCTTAAGTTTGGAAAGATCATGTCTGGCTCGGGGTAAAGAGCATTGGAAAATCCATCACTATCCGCTTGATCTAAATGATCACTTTTCTTAACAGGTTTCTCATGTTTATGTTTGTTCGATTTTAAAAGGGAGGCCTCTTGTAATTCTTAATTCTCATTCCCCTTACATATTTTGATGGATGTGTTCAGTATATAAAATAAATAGTAAGCTTGTCATTTGATGCATATCTTGTGCAAGGAGGAGCCCTCTCTTCAGGTGTTCCTTTTCATAGCAATCCAATGCCCAAGATGGAGCCATCTCTTCTAGTTTTCCTTTGCACAACGAGCCAATGCCATCCAACCTATGTATCTAACCAAAAGAAATGAAGAGGTTGAAAAAATTGATATTATGTGTATCCATGAGGAGGCAGGAATCATTTTTCTAAACTAGAAGCCTTGTTTCCTACCATACTCATCATCCTCCATCATGATGCCACTACCACTAGCAGCAAAAACTATAATTTGGTGAAGTGTCCAATGTCGCCTATCTCCAAGTATTTTTTCAAGGTTTTATTGGATGAATAAAATACTTTTGATGATAATGAAGAGAGAAAAGTAATGTATTGAGATGATTTGCAACATGTTATGTTGTTCCCTATAAATATACCGAATCAGAAAAACATAGAGTAGATCTTGATTCTAGCATATAAGGGTAACAACATTTATAGACTCTCTATCATCGAGAAATTTTGTAAAACCATTTGGCCTTTCTTCAAAATCACAATTTACTTCTTTCTCATTACATGAAATATCTTTCAAAATAATAGACTGCATTTTGTAGTACCATTCTTCTGCTTGCATAAGAATGTCAATTACAGTTTTTTCTCTCTTTTCTTTGAGATCATCAATCATTTCGACTTTTGGCTTTCTATTACTTGAAAATAGCTCATCAACCGTCTTCCTACGCATGTGAAGATTTTTTTTTAGTGGCACTTTTGTTGATATGATAGTCACTATCATGGTGTTCATAATGAAATATGGATTTAGGAGACATCATAGTGCCAAAATCAGTGCATCAATTGCAGTGTCATGAATCTCCAAGTTCATTTCAGACGGTTGATGAAATTCCTCTGTGAAATGGAAAAAAATGAAGGCCCAAAGTTCATAGTTTTTATAATTCACAATTTGCAAATACTGTGTTTGAAAGTCAAGGCTTTTATATGCACTAGTAACATCTAACATTAATTTTCTCATTGACCTACTATCTTTTCCCTTGAGTTTATTTCCATCAACCTTCACATGTATGGTACATTTCATCATATAATTGTTTGATCCTTTATTCTTGACCAACATTGAGATATCCCTCCAGTATTACATTCCACATCTTGGATTTAATACCAATGTCACCATCCTTTTGCAACTCTGCAAAAACCCCCTCAGCCCTGTCCAACATGCCACATTTAATCAAGGACTCAATATATATTTCATGTAAGCTTCCCAATTAGGTTGACACCTTGCCATAGATCGAAAAAATGTGTATTTTACTTCACATTACATAGATAGCCACATATACATTTGCATCAAATCCACATAGGATGGTTGCAATGCCTTCAGACCACTATCTTGAAATTTCTTCATAAACGTTTCTACACGTTCTACTTCTTTTTCTTGAGCTAGAATATCATCATCCTTATTTTTAGGGGAAGCCACAAAATCTTTGTAAAAAAGAAGCTCCTTTTTCGCTACCACGAGGTTTTTCTCTTCTTGCTACAGGGCTGTCGTATTCCTCTGTTCAAAAACATCCTTGTGAAGCATTGCTATGTTTTCAAATCTAATATTTTATGTTGTTTGCATTAATGTCATAAAAACAATTAGAGATTGCTTTAGGTCACACCTTGTGGATTTTGTCTAGAATGTAATGATTGATGGTCTTCTTTCTTTATGTAGGGTTGATCACAATAAGTATCAGATTCAAATCCATTTTCTTCCTAAGATTGATCCCAGTGTGACAATGATGACTCTTGAAGAAAATCTAGCTACAATGATGTTGGAGGTTGCAAAGAAAAAATTGAATAGATGCGAGAGGTTTGTCAATTTTGTTACAAGTCATAGTCTATTCAACAGATTATTATGTCAATAAATGGTCAATATAAAAAGTCATTTATCATAACAGTTACAGGGATAACATTGGGTAATCTCATCCTAGACAAACTACTAATTTGTGCTTTTGGTTGCAAATATATTGTGAATCAAGGATGCATTAAGCATCTATGTGATCTTCTAGTCTTTCCAGACCCAAGAATTGTAACTATTTGTCTTGAAGGGCTAGAGAATATTTTGAAAGTTGGGGAAGCAGAGAAGGTTTTGGGAAACACTGGAGGTGTAAATATCTATGCACAATATATTGATGATGATGAAGGACTTGAGAAGATTAAGAACCTGCAAAGTCACGACAATAATGAAATTTATGAGAAGGCAATAAAGATTCTTGAAACTTATTGGCTAGAAGATGATGAAGATGACCAAACAGTCAATATTTTAAGTTCAACATGAGTACTTTATTTGACCTTGCAAGCAAACTTACAATTATTTACTATTTTTGTGGAATCTCGGATGGAGTCTAGTTTCCCAAGTTGAAAGAAATTTAAAAATATGAGTGTTATGTTTGTCATCAACAGAATAATTTCAAGTGATATTCTATCACTAATGATATTTAATTTTGTAATATTTCTCCACCAAGCTATATAGATTCCAATCAATGATCTAATATTTCATAAGAGGCAAGTGATATGTTCTGGAAAATGTTGGTTTAAATGTTTTGTTGCTTATCAATATCCTTGGTTGTTGAAAATTTGCTTTTAATTTAATTTTAACTTTTAATTCTTCTTGAGCATTAATTTATGTTTTGAAACAATTACTGAATTTTGCCAAGTATTTAGTAACAATTACAGCATGTTGCAAAGTATTAGCCCTTTCTGCTATCAACATGTATTTATGTGTCCCTTTCTATAGCTTAGGACAATGACAACATAAATTCAAACTTCTTAATTTCAAACAGTGTCATCAAAAAGCTTACCTTAGAATGTGGTGGAATCCTAAGCTCAAATTGTGGAAGATTACAATGATTCATGTGTAGTAACTACAATTGTATTGGACTGTGTATATATTTTCTGCTCATTTCCTTGTTGGACAGTCTCAACACAGTGATACTACCGCTCAGAATGGTGGAGACCTTGATTGCTGTAATTGACCTAAATGTGTATCATCATTCTTTGCTCAGACTTCCTTGCTGGACAGTCATAACACAATAATACTACCTCTCAGAATGTTGAAGACCTTGTTTGCTATAATTTCCTTGATTGTGCATCATCATTCTTGGGTCGGTTTTCCTTGCTAGACAGTCACAACACAATAATACTACCTCTCGGAACGGTGAAGAAATTGGTTGTTGTAATTACCTTGACTGTGTATCATCAGTCTTGGAACACAACAAATATTTTTGAAGTGTTGGAGTTTTCCAACATCAAGACCATTGTTGGAGACTTATTTTGGACAAGTGAGGCATTGGACAATGAACAATCAACGAACGATTTGAATTTTCTTAGTGTCTGTGTCATAAGTGGGATCGTCGTCAAAATCAAAATAGCTTATATTCCATTGCACTGGTAAAATTGGAGAAATGAATCAATAGTTTCAATCACTCCATTGCCCTCTTCTTCTTCAAAAATATGCATTTTTTTGAATCCCATTCTTCCACATCGCTAGTACATATGTCATGAAGATCAAGTTTTTGGAAAGGAGTGTATCTTGTTGAAGTTGTGATTTCATATGGAGGAGGGTGGGTAGGTTCTTAAAAAATCCTGACATCAATGCTCTCCTCATATTCTTGTTCTTCAATTATTTGTTGATTCCTATTAGAAGGACACAAAGATTCTTCTTCATTTATTTTTACCACAGAGTTTTTGTCCCCTTCATTTATGCAAGTATAAGTGTTTTCTCTTAATTCCACCACTTTTCCCCCCTTAGTGAGGTAGGAATCTTTACTTTTATTCTCTTCTTGAGGTAAAGCACTCAAATCTATAATATGGTTTTCTTTGTCATTGAATTCTTTGAGACCTTGAAGGGAAATGAGCCATTCTTTGTCCTGATGTGATTCTGTCATGCTCTCTTCACTAATTTCTTCATTCTAGGAATGAAGGAAAACAATTTCTTGATTTCCTTCTTTAACAATGTCTCCCTTAATACTTGCTTTACCCATTTCTTGGACTCTTTTCAAATAAGTCATTCGTTCATCATCATTCTATGAATCATGCAATAATGGTTCAGGAGAGGGAGGAGAGGGTTGATCCTTTTCATGGATATATTCTTTCTCTCCACCTGCATAGTATTTTTCAAACCCCAAGTACCTTTGTTGCATTGTGATGCAATCTTGAGTTGTGATCATTTGTAATTTATTTATACCTGGTCTTATGTCAATGATGGGATCTGGAATAGCCTCTATGATCATTGTTTCCTCGAGCTTCTTCACACAAGGCTCAACATATTTTGCTTTGACATACTCTGATAGTAAAATGGTTGCATTCTCCTTCTCTTTGATTTCATATGGAGATCATAGGAGGGACGCCTATTATATTTTGACATCAAGTCATTAATAGTTTCTTGCATAGCAATGAAGACATCGATATCTTCAATCTCTTCATAATTTTAGACCCATCACCATTGCAACCTTTTTATGCACTAAGGGAATGAATTTAACTCTATGGGATCAAAACTGAAAAACCATTTCCATGCTTCATATCATTGCATTTCCCATGCATAGGTTTTCATTGAGTTATATTCAAAGACAATATTAGTATCTACACTATAATTCATAAAATACTACAAGAAATCTAGAGCATATTGTGGATTTCCATTAAATTTGGGGATGTGCATATGCAAATTAATAATGGGAAAATGAGGATAGCTTGGAATGCATGATAAATCCAAAGAAAAAATATATCTTTAATAGGAAACATCTTATGAAAATCCATGCTACAAACATTAGTATGATAATTCCCTAAATTGAAACAATTACCATAAATGTGGAATTACCAATATTTACCTTAATTCTTACATTAGAGAGTAGTATTTTGTATTGTACCTTTTTATGTTTTGTTGAAATGAAGTGACCAGATGAGATCTTGCAAATTAGTCTTGAAACAGATATCTCATCAAGTACTGATACAAAATGAAAAAAATACCAAGTGTGTGGTTGTGTATAACTAGGGTTAAATGACCTTATTCCTGAGAATGACACCAAAAAATGTTGGTAATCTGATTAACAAGGTTGCAAAGGTCTATGAAATCTGCTAGGATGGGCACACACATTGTATAGGACCATTGTCACCCCAACCCAAACCGTTGCCCTTTAGGCCCAACTTTTCCTTGAAAGGCCAAGGGACGATTTCAACTCAATATCTCTATCCACCCAAGAAAGACTAGTGCCTTAAATGGGATGAAAAGGTGAGGTGAAAGAGTTAATTCAAATATGTCTTGTTGATTTTATCATTTTCGTGTAGCAAAAGACTAAAAAAAACAAAATACTACACCAATTGATTTTAGATATGACATGTGAGTATACCAAATTGATGTATAAAAAATATATTAACCAATTATGAAGTTATTTTTCAGTTTGGGTTACTGATTAAAGGCATTATAGAGAAAATTTGTTGCTTGCCTCGTTGAAAGAAGTTCCAAAATTTGCAGGGACAACAACCAATTTCACTAAAATATAACACTATGAGTGTCAAAACACTTGTACATCATTAATCTAGGGGTGGGGAATTTGGGAAGTATGAATTTGATCTTGAAATGCCACATCCAAAATTATGAACAACAACAAATATTTCCATCAAGCTACAAATTTTATTTCTATGTTCTTGGGATCAATTTTCCCATGGGTATTATTCCTGAAAAATTTCCATAGTTAAATTTACTTCAACAATAGCTAGATATAAGTGTATTTCTTACTCTAAATCAATAAATCAACAACATAAATTCAAACTAGAATCTAAATACAATGTTTCAAATGAATTGTTTATATGGTATGGGTAGAGAACATTGAAAAAAGTTGTAGATTTCTTCAGTAACAACGAGTAAAAAGCACAGTTTTGCAAAAAAATCACTTCATACACAAGGGTAATGATATCCAAAAATAATTCAATTTCAATTTATCAAACCTATTCAAACTAGAATCTAAATACAATGTTTCAAATGAATTATTTATATGGTATGGGTAGAGAAGATTGAAAAATGTTGTAGGTTTCTTCAGTAACAACTAGTAAAAAGCATAGTTTTGCAATAAAATCACTTGATACACAAAGGTAATGATATCAAAAAATAATTCAATTTCAATGTATCAAACCTTGGCTCATATTTAGATTTGTTTTAATATCACAATGTAAATGATCTACTATTTGTGATATAATTCTAAAAAAATCAATAAGTGAATTTCCTTAACTAAAATGAAAATAAAAAGGTTTTGAGTTTATTAAATAAAGTGTTTGTTACTATTTTTACCTTGTGCCATAGTAACTTTACCTTAATAGCTAGGTTGTGAAACACACTCCTCTCTAAGTTAATATTTCATTTATTAAGGAAGTGAGATTGACCTTCAATAGCAATCTCTCTCACCCATGATTTAGTATTTCTTCCACTTTTTACAGGGCACCCATATCAGGTTTGCTATGTTGTGACCGCACGGGTGCCTTGTGCACGTTCGTGCAGGCCGTTTTCCGAATTCTCCCTTGTGCGTTCATTCAGTCAGGCGGAGGGCATCGTGCCTTGGGAGGGTGCCCGATGAAACAAGTTCGAGTCGGGTCATTTGGTTAGAGGGCGCCCGTATCAGGTTTGCTAAGTTGTGACTGCACAACTGCCTTGTGCACGTTCGTGCGGGCCGTTTGTTGTTTTCTCCCTTGTGCATTCGTTCCGTCGGGCGGAAGGCGTCACGCCTTGGGAGGGCGCTCGATGAAACGAGTTTAGGTTGGGTCGTTTCGTTTGAGGGCACCCGTATCAGGTTTTCTAAGTTGTGACTGCACAGGTGCCTTGTGCATGTTCGTGTGGGCCGTTTGCCGTTTTCTCCCTTGTGTGTTCGTTTGGTCGGGCAAAGGGCATCGTGCCTTGGGAGGGCGCCCAATGAAACGAGTTTGGGTCGGGTCGTTTCATTTGAGGGCGCCCGTATCAGGTTTGCTAAGTTGTGACTGCATGGGTTCCTTGTGCACGTTCGTGCGGGCCATTTTCCGTTTTCTCCCTTGTGCATTCGTTCCATCGGGCAGAGGGTGTCACGCCTTGGGAGGGCGCCCGATGAAACGAGATTGGGCCGGGTCGTTTCGTTTGAGGGCGCCCATATCAGGTTTGCTAAGTTGTGACTGCATGAGTGCCTTGTGCACATTTGTGCGGGTCGTTTGCCGTTTTATCCCTTGTGCGTTCGTTCGGTCGGGCGGAGGGCATCGCGCCTTGGGAGGGTGCCCGACGAAACAAGTTCGGGTCGGGTCGTTTCATTTGAGGGCGCCCGTATCAGGTTTTCTAAGTTGTGACTGCACGAGTGCCTTGTGCACGTTCGTGCTGGCCATTTGCCATTTTCTCCCTTGTGCGTTCGTTCCATCGGGCGGAGGGTGTCGCGCCTTAGGAGGGCGCCCGATGAAATGAGTTCGGGTCGGGTCGTTTCGTTTGAGGGCGCCAATATCAGGTTTGCTAAGTTGTGACCACACGGGTGCCTTGTGCACGTTCGTGCGGGCCATTTTCCATTTTCTCCCTTGTGCGTTCGTTTGGTTAGGCAGAGGGCGTCGCGACCTTGGAGGGCACCTGATGAAACAAGTTCGGGTTGGGTAGTTTTGTTTGAGGGTACCCGTATCAGGTTTGCTAAGTTGTGACTGCACGGGTTCCTTGTGCATGTTCGTGCAGGTTGTTTGCCGTTTTCTCCCTTGTGCGTTCGTTCCGTCGGGTGGAGGGCATTGCGCCTTGGGAGGGTGCCCGATGAAATGAGTTTGGGTCGAGTCATTTCATTTGAGGGCACCCGTATCAGGTTTGCTAAGTTGTGACCACACTGGTGTCTTGTGCATGTTCGTGCGGGTCGTTTTCCATTTTCTCCCTTGTGCGTTCGTTCGGTCAGGCCGAGGGCGTCGTGCCTTGGGAGGGCGCCCGATGAAACGAGTTCGAGTCGGGTCGTTTCGTTTGAGGGTGCTCGTATTAGGTTTGCTAAGTTGTGACCACATGGGTGCCTTGTGCACATTCGTGCAGGCCGTTTGCCGTTTTCTCCCTTGTGCGTTCGTTCCGTCGGGCGGAGGGTGTCGCACCTTGGGAGGGCCCCCGATGAAACTAGTTCGGGTCGGGTCGTTTCGTTTGAGGGCACCCGTATCAGGTTTGCTAAGTTGTGACCACATGGGTGCCTTGTGCATGTTCATGTGGGCCATTTTCCATTTTCTCCCTTGTGCATTCGTTCAGTCGGGCGGAGGGCGTCGCACCTTGGGAGGGCGCCCGATGAAACGAGTTCGGGTTGGGTCGTTTTGTTTGAGGGCGCCCATATCAGGTTTGCTAAGTTGTGACCGCACAGGTGCCTTATGCATGTTCATGTGGTTTTTTTTCCATTTTCTCCCTTGTGCATTCGTTCCATCGAGTGGAGGGCATTGCGCCTTGAGAGGGTGCCCGATGAAACGAGTTCGGGTCGAGTCGTTTCATTTGAGTGCGCCCGTATCAGGTTTGCTAAGCTGTGACCACACTGGTGCCTTGTGCATGTTCGTGTGGGTCGTTTGCCATTTTCTCCCTTGTGCGTTCGTTCGGTCAGGTCGAGGGCATCGCGCCTTGGGAGGGCGCCCGATGAAACGAGTTCGGGTCGGGTCGTTTCGTTTGAGGGCGCCCGTATCAGGTTTGCTAAGTTGTGACCGCATGGGTGCCTTGTGCACGTTCATGCGGGTAGTTTGCCATTTTCTCCCTTGTGCGTTCGTTCGGTTGGGCGGAGGGCGTCGCGCCTTGGGAGGGCGCCCGATGAAATGAGTTCGGGTCAGGTCGTTTCGTTTGAGGGCGCCCGTATCAGGTTTGCTAAGTTGTGACCGCATGGGTGTCTTGTGCACGTTCGTGTGGGCTGTTTGCCGTTTTCTCCCTTGTGCGTTTGTTCAGTCGGGCGGAGGGCGTTGCGCCTTGGGAGGATGCCCGATGAAACGAGTTTAGGTCAGGTCATTTTGTTAGAGGGCGCCTGTATCAGGTTTGCTAAGTTGTGACCACACGGGTGCCTTGGGAATTGTTATATATATACATTTAACTAAAAATTCATTCATCACCATTATATCCATGCAAAAAAAGGGGCGAGTTAAGATCATCTAGGAGTAAACATGATGGACATATTAAATCACCATAACTTAAAATTATCTAGCAAAGCACCCTAATCCATTAGATCATAATATATTGTTCGTACCAACACACATCTAACCATCCACATGTCCATTTATTTGAAACCAATCCACAATATAGTCTTAAACTATATAAAGTCCAATGCATTGTAGCAATTATATGTTCTAACCCTAGAATCAAAGTTCATTGTTCATCTTCAACAATGCGTTCCACTCATATGAAATGTGCTAGTGGCAAATTTTCCAGAATGGCATCATGATCATCTATCGATAACCTCCATTGTCGTTGTTTTTTTCTACTCTTCACTTGCTTCAACTGCAACCGAGTTGCTATGACCAAGTGACTATATTGTGCATAAATAACCTCTTGCTGGTAATCTTGAAAAATAATATGATCTTTACATTTCTTTACTTCTTCAAAGAAATGTCCCATTAACACCATTGAACCGATTGGGTATGTATAATTTGATGGATCATTATACTCTTGCAGCAACGTGGATTTCGACATAGTGCATCGTAATAAATAATAATGCACTTTTTCTTGATTATTTTCCAGTGAAATGACAGCGAAGACATCACCTTCTCTAACCATATCAGAAACAAGATCATAATCATTTTCAATCACAACCACTTCATTGTCCATTTCCTTGTCAGAAAAGTTTCCAAATGGGGGAAATGGTGTCAATTCTTCATGTTTCCATGGTTTTTTTAATTTGTTTTTTTTTTTTAACAAAAGCAAGAGCACTTTCTTTTCTCAATGCAATGTATATTTTTCATGTTCTTACTCCTAATTGAGTGTAAAATTCTTGTTTGAGGGATTCCAAGGCAATTAAATGGCAAGGATCTATCAACATCACCCATTTCAATATTCCAAAAGTACCTGCTTGAGAAAAACACACGTTTACATGTATGAGTCAAATTTTGAACAATATTTAATATTTTTTTGATAACAAAATACACATATATATGTATACACACACACACACACACACATATATATATCTAGACATGTATAATATATTGTTAGTTAAATGTGTATGCCTACCTGTGCATATTAGCCATCCTTGGGTTCGATACATGACTTAAATTGTCTTTGCACCAATTAACAACATCTAAATAATTTTCAAGTCAGGAAGATAAATGATTCAATTGATGCCTCCTAAGTGCATGTTTTACGCATGCCCCAGCACCATTGTGCTCTCCTTTTCCATGCCCTGTCTCAAAGAAATTCCATGTATGTGGAATGTTGGTTCTCTTATGAAGACGAGACAACCAAAAGAACGATCTTGCTAATTTAAATTGACCAGCACAACCATCTGACCATACCCAATGTTCTTTAAAAGTGACCCTTCGTTTTAACAATTCATTATAAATAACATTAAAACAATGCTGAACAAAACATGTATCATGTGTTCGACCATCACTGATGTAGAAATGGTACTCCTTAATCACCTCACGATTATTTTCATCGCTATCAAAACCATCGACAGCAAGCTCTTCATGTCTATACAAAATATGCACAAATATAGATACTTGGTCTGAATGATAATACTCACTTTGTATCTCCTTTTGTGGACTAAACATGTAATTCTCAGCAAAATCAACCACTGATAATATTGTTCCTTTTGGGAACACATCACGTGATTGCTTGAACTGTAAATCTTGCCATCGTGCTATATGACAATGCTTAATATATTTGTATATTTGCACCCTAAAATTCTCCATAAAAGATGTCACTAGAATCTCATCGTCAAGTAAAGTGATCTTTTTTGATGTTGTGCTTGAATCTGCAACATGAGTGTAAGTAACATTTTCATATCGCTTCCAATTCAGACTGAGATTTGATAGTCTAGGATCATTAGGATCAATGGGATAATTTTCATCGTAGAGTGCCAAATGAGAACATTCTGCGCATTTTCTTCCACCAATACATTCTTTTTTATATAATAATTCATTATTCTCTCGTGCACATAATATCTTTGATAAAAATTCATGAACATTTGAAGGAGGGGGGTCATTTGACCAATATTTTATGCCAAAATTTACAAATTTCTCATAAAATAATTGGAATTCTACATGGTATCGACAACAACATGTGTCTCGAACAGTGATAGGCTTGACATACCATGGTTTAATCTTCACAAATGTGCTAAGGGAAATATTCACATCAGTATTACTCTCCATAAAGTTCAGGAATAATTCTACTTGAATGACCTGTGTTACATGTTTGGAATGAGATTCATAAACTCCCTTAGATATACAACGTCGCACATAATCCTTTTCATTTGGCGACACACGAGAATTAAAATACCAAAAATCTTTTACCCTATCCCTCACACCATCAGGAAGTCTATCATGATATTGATGCCTACAGATATTAGCCCAACATGCAAGTTCATCATTCTCATTTAATTGAATTCTAACTTTTGTATGCCTCCATAAACTTTTTCTTGATGTTTTAAACAATTTTGAAGTTGCTGACATCAACCGACTTGATGAAGTTTGTTTCGCGACTACACCTGTTAAAACTGTTCTACGAGCATTATTTTCAAATTGAGATCGCTTTTTGGCTAGTGTGGCAAGCGTCAACATCACATTTTTTGATACCATTTCATTTGCTAAAACCTATTTCTCATTTTAATACCCAATAATTCCACAACATTTTTGAGAGATTTGTGCTTTAAAAATCCACGTAACATCTGAGCTTGTGCTATGATAGACTTACCTTCAAAAATATGTTTCAATCCAAAATTTACTTTATCTCGAACTATGATTTTAGCCATTGGTGGTCCCAATTCTTCAATTTTAGTTGGATCCATATTTTCTAGAAACTTGTAGTTGTATACAATGTTATTGGAACTACCAATTAATTGCAGTGAAATTCGAGGTGTGGTAGTATCTTCTTGTGGTTCTGATGTTGTCCCTGCATAAATAACAATATTAAATTCTAATTTGAAATTGACATATATATTTTTTTAATTTTAAAACTATGTTGAACTACAATGTTTTTAAAAAAAAATACAAAATTCAAATTGAAGAAACTATTGACTCACCAGTGAGATCGATATCAATATTCTCTTGGACATTTGTGTTTTCAATATTCTTGTTGACAAGTTCCTCAACATTTCTCATTTCCTCGTCATTGTCATGCACCTCTACATCTATTTCACGATGCTCTACCTCCACATTTATTTCATGGCTCAATCTTTCCCTTTCCTCTCGCCTTTTTTTGTAATCTCTCATTTTTATCTGCTGAATCAATTCTTTTTCGATCATGCCTTGATAGGAAATTCCTTTGGTTTACCATGTTCAAAAAATTGGAAACCTAAAATCCAATTCTATTTGGACCAAATACCCAAAAAAAATAAATACTTCAGAATAAGTACTTCATGCTTTCAATAAGAGAGAAAATTAAAAATAAATAATTAAAATCATAAAGACATTTTGTAAAAATACCTCATGCCTTCATAGAGACATTTTGCAAAAATAATCTATGTCTTCATAGAGCATTTTTCAAAAATACTTCATGCATCCATGCACCCAAAAAAACTTCAAAAAAAAAATTTCACCCAGAAAAAATTTCAAAAAGATTTTCGCCAAAAAAAATTCACACCCAAAAGAACTTAAATTTTGTTTTTTTGCCAAAAAGAATTTTGCATATAGAAAATATTCGCACCTTGACAGAAAAAAGAATTCGGATCCTCGCACCTTGGAAATTTTTCGGACCCTCGCAACTTCGCAATTTTCATTGGTTCAAAATGGTGTGTGGAATTAATCTTTCGAACGAGAGTATTTATTTAAAACTCTCACCCGAAATATTGCGTCGGATTTGAATTAATATTTAGAGAATGTTTTATAATAAACTCTTGGATGATAGTTTAATAAAATCTTGTCCGAGAGTTTTTTAAACTCTCGGCCGAGAGTTGGCTTGGGTAAACTCTCGGGCACAAACTCTAGACCGAGAGTTTTTTAAACTTTCGGCCGAGAGTTTAGCCGCGTGGTTAAATGTAACCTGTGCTGGTTTAAACTCTCAGTTGAGAGTTTTAAATTTCTCGGTCAAGAGTTTAATAAATATCTCGTCCGAGAAATTATCTCGGCCGAGAGTTTCTGGTCAACGAAAAACCTAGAAAATTCTACAGTTTTAAGGAACCTGCAACTTTGGAGGGGCGGAACACCTACAAAAACAAAATGTTATATTTCAGACTAGGTACCATTAGATTCATCTCTGAATCTAGTTTCTGATGATGTAATATTTGTGGAGTTTCATTAAAAATTTCAAATTTTTATTAATTTTATACTAAACTGTGTCACTGTGGAATTTCATTGTTCGGAAATTGCACTGAATGAAAATTCAATAACTTTAAAATGGCAACACCAATAAATTCAGAAAAATCATATGGAAATTCCTCTCCTTGTCTACTTCAAAAGGGTACTCTCAGTTTTCTTATTGATGATCACATTGAAAATAAAATCTAGGGGTCATAAAATGTATTGAAACATCACCGTTTTTTTTTCTTCGTCCATTTCAAAAAATAAAAAAAAATAGTAATTTAATCTGAAAATTACTGAAAAATAGTCAGTGCAATATATGTATATTATGATGATATGGTTTATTTCCAAAAAATGAATAACCTTTCATAAAAAAAGTTAGGGTTCAAAAATTGACTATTTATGTTTGCCTCAAAATTTCAAATATATGCAGTTAGTAAACAACAAATTTACTCCTCTATATGTCAATATTTAAAAAAAAAATTATGAGTATGGAGGTAAGACAATTCTCTACAAATCTTGTTTTTATGTCAAAGCATAATTTGCATAAAAAATATGAGTTTAATGGAGTTGAAGTTGAAAAAACATAGAAATTTACAATTTTCAATGTCAAAAAAGAGCAAAAAGTGTTTCCCAACTTCATGTTTTCACCCATGTATGATTCATAAATAATTGAGTAAATTAAATTGCATAATAGAAGAAGTAATGCAGTTGGTTGTAATAGGATTCCTTAGATGATTTTTTATTTTTAATTTTTTAATTTTTTAATTTTTTTTCAGATCTAGGAATTTGTTAATCCCCTATTTGAGGTTGATGAAATTTTATATTGCCAAATGGGATTGACAAATGCCAACAATGACGAAGATTCAACTCCAATGATTTTGACTAAAAAATTAATCACACAATATATAGTAGTGTAGTGGAATTCAACATATTACCTTTAGTATCCATGGATTCCCTTAGAATATTTCGAGAAGGTTTTCAGGGCATAACCATACCTAATGGTCAGAATAAATAAATTTCATCACCAAATGGATCCTATGAATATTTTATAAGAGGATTGGGTTCCAATTCAATCATAGTGGAGAACTATGGACATAATTATTGCTAGCAAGATGTATAGATAAAACTTGTCAAAATTTAATTTGTTAAAGCATAAAAAATAAGGCGTTCATTTCCTTAGGCAAGGCATGCATTTTCTGAGGTAGAGTGTGCATTTTATGAGGGAGGAAATCTACATGTAATCGCAACTAAAATTTTTAGGCAGAAAATGAGTACATTATTATGTTCATAGGATGTATACAGTCTTGTAGTTCATGGGTATGTAGTGTTAGTGTATATGAGTCACCAGTGATCGAATGTACTATTTCCATGTGATTGATAAGGTCTTAGAGTCAAATGGTTATATTTTCAAATAAAAATTTCAATTAAATTTGACACTTCTCATCGTTTTTAAATGGTTAAATCATTGTCTAAATGTGATTTTCACTCACAATGCATGGTCATCAAGGTCAATTCATATCAGTTTCATGAGTCATTAAATCACCATAGGTTATTTTTCCTTCATTAAGTGGTGTAATTATTTAAAATATAAAAAGGAAGAGTCATGGTGTCATAGGGTTGATTATGATAGTTTCATGAGTGTCATAATTTTTCCATTTGGATTCATGTCACCATCATCCAAAACAAGTAAAATGTCATGAGAGTTAACACTTAGGGAATAAATCACATCATTAAGACATTTGGTTAAAGTACATGATGTCACTCCACTAATAAACCAAAATCGAGTTTTTGAGTGATAAAGGGACATCAAAGAGTTTTAAAACTTCATTCCATCCTTCCGTAAGTTTCGATAGCTCCTCTCTATCAATTTGAAGAGTTTCCATAGCCCCCAAAGCTTCGAATTTTTCCCACTACTACTCTTCCATCAGTTTGTTGCATTTTTGAAGGGAGTTGCTGCACTTTTGTTTTGGATGCATAAGGAGGAAAGAATATGTTAAAAAATTCATCTCATTGATTCAAAAATCTTTAACCAAGTAAGTGGATCCTTCACAAACCCTTGCTTCAGTCAATTTCCTCAGAGAATTGATTAAAATCATTGTCTTGTGTTTCTTCTACGCTTTTGTTGCGTTTTTGAAATTTCACTGTCTTTGGATTATTTACAAAAGAAAATTACTATTTTCTAATCCTACACATCCCAAATATACCTCATCAGACATTTCCAACTATTCCCCACACTTAAATTCAATCATTTTATCATTTTCTCTCATTACCCTAGCTATTTTCTGCGCTTCTAGACTAGGATTGTGTTTTCCTGTTATCACCCCTTTTCTATCACTTAAATTGAAGAATTCCAATTTCATTGTCTTCCTAAAACACATCCCTAATTCCAATATTTTTTTTAGATTTTTTATTTCCCCCAATCCCCTCCATTCCATACCCTCAATTTACTGTGTTTTCACCCCTGTTTTGCATCTAAAGTCCCCTTACCTATTCTTGTGTGAAACTAGGTTTTCCTGTGAGAAGGAAAGTAAAACATGGTAGAGACTAGTGAAAAAGGAAATTCAAAGCAAGATGTATCTCAAGATATGAGCCCATTCATATGCAAGAGGCCAATTCATCATATTTTCTAAGGAGTTCATTTGAGAAGGCATGTTATCTAGGGTTTTGTAGGAAAGTGTAAGAGGTGGGTTATAATCATGATCTATCAAGTTTATTTGCTCTCAGTTTCAAAAGGTATCATGTCACAATTGCAGGGGTTAACTTTATGGTGTCAATAGAAATCATATATTCAGAAACCATAATCTCTAATGAAGGTGAAATTTGGTTCAGGGGGATGGATTTAGACCTTGAGAATTATAATATTTTCTTGAAACCACAGTACAAGGAGTCCCGTTCTCATATATTTCTTAGCAGATAGTTATTGGACAAGTACAAATATTTGATGAAGATTATCATGAAGTATTTCACTTGCGAGGGGAGGTTTAGTAGGTTGTATCAATATCATATCATATTATTAATGCATTTCACTTCCATAAATTCCCTAAACCTACCCAACTATCTATTTAGAAGTATGGTGAAAATGACTCAAAAGGTGCAATCCAAAAGAGAAAATCATTAGGTAGGTCTATTTCATCATTATTTAGTCAAATTGATAGTTCTTCACCAGCTGGCATAGGTCAATATATCATGGGAATATTTCTTAGAGACAACTGTTCTTTTAACAGTCTCCAACTAGTTAAAGAGTTCAACCACTCTTTCATCACGATTAGAACCACAGGGAGCTGGAACATCAAGAATTCCATCAGTGACAAGAGCTCAACCTACAACAGAGATTTCAAGTATAGATAAGAAAGGTAAGAAGTTGGTCTTTGTTCCCGAGGCACAAGAGAATATGCCTAGCTCTAAACGTAGAACTAGATCTCAAGAAAAACGATTACTAAAGGAGGTTATAAGTGAAGAAGTGAAGGTTGAAACCATGAGAGAGGAATCACCTAGAGATACACATGATTCACATTTGCAACATGAAGAACAGATACCTATTGAACTTGAAAAGATATAACTAAAAGAAGAGCAGCATGGAGAGAATCCATCAGAAGAGATCATCAAGGAAAATGAGGCACAAATTAGGAAGTTAAAAGATGATATTTCCAAAGCCAATTTCATGGTTCCTTTCTTGCAACAAGAAAATAGACAATTGAAACTAAGTCTAATGCATAAGGGTAAGACATAAGAGGACCCCCCATGAAAAAGTAAAATATTTGTAGCAAAGGATAAAGGTAAGGCTATTATTGATGTTGAGTAGCTGGAAGAAAAAAATGTTCAAACACAGCCTAGGAGACCTAAGAAAAGAGCAATGACTAGGAAGGAAAATAATCTAGAAGATCCATCTCCTCCTCAAGCTCAAGACACCATAGCTGCTCCTTAAGCCCAATATACCGCATTTGAATCCATAAATTTTTAGATTGATAAGAACAGGGAGTATTGGCTTGATAGAGCGAATGTACATTTGGATAAGTTACTAGAGAAAGAAAACAGGGATACCACTATGGAAAGGAATATGGAAAGGCATTACTAAGCAAGAAACATGGTTTGCAAGGTGAGGGTTAAGAATATGAAGAAGAAGCTCAAGAGGACCCTAAGAAAACTCAAGAAGAGGGATAACTTGAAACTCTTGGTAGACGATTCATTTGTGGTTTGAAATCATGATATAAAACATAGAATAAAGAGACCAAAATTTTGAGTTTTTGAGTTTTTTAGTGCACACAGTAAAAAAGTACCCTACAGAAATGCAACAAGTACTTGCTTTGCTTTTTCTCAGGAGGCTCAAACTCATAATTTCAAGCATGTGCAAATCACTAATAGCATAATGATGTTATAAAATTTCATGGGGATGCTTGAAAGTTCACAAATTTTCAGAAATTGACCAAATAATGCCTATTTTTGACCTTTCTGCCACTTTTTCAGACCACTCAATGCGCTTTTGGGACAATTTGACTTCAAGTCAAATTTTCAGGGTTTTGGAGCCGGTGTTTGCATTGCTTGATGAATCTATTGCATAGTACGCATATTCAACTTTCCAACCATACCTTTTTCTGCAAAAAACTCATCCGGGAAGGCATCCAAATCATCCTCCAGAGTTTTGTTGTGTTTGTGCAAAAAATGTTGTTGCATTTCGGAGAAATTTTGCTGTGTTTCTGGGTTAGAAGGTTTTTCATTATGCATGGAGGTCAAAGGTCAACTTGGTCAATGTAGCAACTGGCTCATGAGTTGTTTGATTATTAATAGGCTTATCAATGTCCATATTTGTAAATAATCTTATGATTAATGCCTTGAGGGAAAAGCTCATTTAGTTAGCTAAAAAAAGGGAAAGTTGTTTCTAACTTCCCTATGATTAGGCAATGAGTCATTAGGTTCATTAATTAGTTTCTATGGATTAGGATTCAACCCCTAGAGGTGGAATCTTGTTTTATTTTCTATATGTACTCAAAATCAAGTCATTGAGAGGGTTGAATATTTGAAGTTCACACTCTTTTGGAAATGGTGTACTTGACTATTTGCAGAAGTAATTTATAGGCAACTGCAACTATTTTTATGGGATTCTTGTGATGTGGTTACCAACAATGTTTTTCTCCATTTTTATTATGCATATGATGATCAAGTTTTTCAAGCAGCCATCTACATTCTTCCTACGCTTCATCTTTTAAGGGTTGAAACATAAATCATTTTTTTATTCTCTTTTTTTGTTTAATATAAGCATCTAAGTGTTTCATCCTCTAAATAAGTGAATTCATTATGCTCACTTAACTTCTTATATGCTTTCCTCCTCACGACACTACAATGACAAACCAATTGTGTCACTTATCACACCTACCTTGCCCCATACTATGTCTGCAACTAATATTTTGGGATACCTTGCCTAGTTTCTAAACTTGGTGATTCTTTGTCCAAAAAACCCTAATAAAACCCTACCGATTTTATAAATAGCCTAAAATCCTTATTCTCCAGTCATTTCCATCGATTGTGAGCTTGATATTGAGAGAGCCCTCTATGATTTGGTAGGGCTTGATACAAAATCTAGAGATTGGTTTGTGCTTACCTCTTTGGTTTCCTTTCTCAGCCTTGGGAAACTGAGGATAACTAACATGTAGAACTAGTTGATTAGGAAGTCAAGAAAGCCTTAATAGGTACTCAAAAAGATTATCTTACAGATAACAAGAATAAAGATGAAAAAACACATTTATTTCATCCAAAATGGCTTGCATGATAGTTTTTTTCCTAAGATATTAGTAGTAAAATTCTCAATTATGGCTTCGAACATATTAAACACCATCTATCAAGGAATTACCAAGGTAAATACAATGAAGGTACAAGAATTAAGAATGCATTTTGAGAATTTTAAATGAAGGAGTCAAATTCAGAATACTAGTACCTAACCCAAGTCATAAACATTGTCAATCAATTAGGAATGAATGATGAAGAACCTCTAGATAAGAAAGTGGTAGAGAAGGTTATTAGGACCTTACATAGAATTTTGATATAGTGATTGTATCAATTGGAGAGTATAAGGATTTAATACAACTATAAATAAATGAACTTTTAGGATATTTTCTATCCCATGAATCCGTAATAAGTAATAATGATGATTCTTTGGCAGATCCATTCAACTTTTAGATTTCTATCTCAAGAGATAGAGGAAAATCAAGGTAGTGAGGTGTTATTTTTTATTAGGTTTATATTTTTCTTTGCTATAAATAATTTCATTTAAAAAATTTTCATCATTTATATATCACATTCACCCCATAGAATCTTAACACCATTAGAAATTATGTAGAAATTATAATAATTAAATGGAAAAATAAAAAAAAGAACAAAATAAAAGCATGCACAAATAGAGACAATAGTATTTAGGTCAGAGACCAGGGAAAAACCCCACAAGGGGGGGAACCCAACCAGATTCTTCTTCTATTAGATGTTCATCAAATGTTCAGTTGAGATACAAAGTACATCCATAGTTAGACACATCATTACATCAAGCATCCTAGGTCCAATATAAGTCAGTTCACAACTTCGTTTGTGAACTAACTTTCGATAACAAAATGAATCCAAGAAAATTTTTGTCATATAAGCATTGTAAGAAACAATATCATCGTAAAAAAATGTCACATCTATTATGATATATCAAGTATATCATGTTGTGAAGGAGGTGAGGCATCCATCACTATTGTATCAAATTCACAATCATATGGAAGGTACTACCATATCATATCACAGTCATACCACACGATTTCCAAATCACAAAGGTCCAAGCCATATCATATCATAGTGATATATCAAAATGCTTTCCATGTCTATTATACCATGTTAATGACATACATACATTAAGGCAATATATTATATCTTCTATACAAATCATTATCATATACATACCATAAGGGCGTTTTCCATGTCATACATACCATAAGGGTGTCTGTCATGTCATATATACCATACTGGTGTCTATTATGTCATACATATCATAAGGGTTTCTATCATTTTTTCGTACCATACGCATCTCTTCCATGTCATATATATCATAAGGGTGTCTGCCATGTCATACACATCATAAGGATGTCTTCCATGTCAACATACCATAAGGGTATCTAGCATGTCATATATACTATAAGGGTGTTTTCCCTGTCATATATACCATAAGGGTGTCTTCCATGTCATATATATCATAAGGGTGTCTGTCATGTCATACATATCATAAGGGTGTCTTCCATGTCATAGATATCATAAGGGTGTCTGCCATGTATGCATACCATAAGGGTTTATGTCATGTATTCTATATGAATCACTCTTTAATAGATTAGGATCACTGAAATATATTTTCTAGTTGAACTTGTTGCCATATATAAAATCATTTTTCATACATTGTAATACAAGCCATAAAAAAGACATAAGACTAAAAAATACAAGCTAAAAAATGATAATGCTACCCATTGAGATATATCAAAGAGTGGAAAACAAAAAAAATAAAAATGAGAGGCATGGTATTAATGAAATTGATAAGTAGAAAATTGCCATATCTTTGAACCAAAAAATGTGGAATAATGATGCCACTATTTGCATATTATATAGTTAGAGTGTCATATTATGTCAAATTTGGTTATGCATGCAAGACATATAAAGTTCATGTTGGACATTGGTTTCAATGCTCCCCATGTATTTCACGACATGGACTAACCACCTCTCGTGGATCCTAACTCTGGTGATTGTAGCGGAGACTAACGCCTGTCGGTTTTGGTCTAACAGCAATCGTGATTCCAACAAGTAGTATTAGAGCGATAGGTCTCGAGTTCGAAACTCACCCAGCTCGCATTGAGGGGGAGATTTTTGGACATTAGTTTCACCACTCCCCATGTGCTTTGCGACATGGACTAACTTCCTCTCATGGATCCTAACTCTGGAGATTGTAGCGGAGACTAATGCCTGCAGGTTTTGGTCTAACGGAAATCGTAATTCCAACAGTTCAAAACATGTCAAGCCTTCAAATATCATTACAAGTCATGTGTGTCACCATTAGAGATATTTGAATCTCATCATAAAGATAACAATACCTGGAGAATGTGAGTTGCACTGAATTACAATGTCGGGAGAATGTGAACCACATTGACTTTTGATGCCTGGAGAATGTGTATCATATTGAAGACATTGTCATATATAGTAATTCTTTGTTCTACAATGCCTCCCTCTTAGAAGGTTCTTAGGACCTTACATAAGAAGTTTGATATAGTGGTTGTATCCATTGAAGAGGATAAGGATTTAACACAACTGTCAATAGATGAACTATTGGGATCTTTTCTATCCCATGAATCCATGATAAATAAGAATGATGATTCTTTGGAAGATCCATTCAAATTTGATATTTCTATCTCAAGAGGTAGAGGAAAATAAAGGCTAAGAGGTGTTAATTTTTATAAGGGTTGTATTGTTATTTGCTATATATGATTGCATTTTAAAATTTTTCATCATTTATATATAAAATTCACCCCATAACATCTTAATACCGTTATAAATTATGTAGAAAGAACAATACTGCAGTGGAATAATAAAAAACAAAAACAGAAGAAAAGAATGCACAAATAGAGACACTAGTATTTAGGTCAGAGACCAAGGAAAAACCCCACAAGGGGGAAAACCTGACCATATTCTTCTTCTATTAGATATTCATCAAAATTTCAGCTGAGATATAAAGTACATCCATAGTGAGACACATCATTACATCAAGCCTCCTAGGTCCAATCTAAGTCAGTTCAAAACTTCGTTTGTGAATTGACTTTCGATAACCAAATGAATCCAAGAAACATTCTCCCATATCACTATTGTAAGAAAAAATATCATCGTAAAGCATTGTCACATCTATTGTGCTATATCAATTATATCATGTTTTTAAGGATATGAGGCAGTGATGATATATCATGTTTTTAAGGAGATGAGGCATCCATCGTTGTTGTATGAAAGTCACAATAATATTGAAGGTACTAAAATATCAAATTACAGTCATACCAAGCCACTCTCATATCATCAAGGTCCAATCCATATCCTATCATTGTGATAAATCAAAATTTCTACCATGTCTATTTTACCATGTGAATGACATACATACATTAAGGCATTCTACTATATCTGTTATAAAAATCACTTTCAGATACATACTATAAGGGTTTTCTCTATGTCATACATACCATAAGGGTGTTTTCCGTGTCATATATACCATAATGGTGTATGTTATGTCATAGATATCATAAGGGCGTCTCCCATGTATGCATACCATAAGGGTGTCTGCCATGTCATATATATCATAAGGGTGTCTGCCATGTCATACATATCATAAGGATGTATACCATGTCTGGATACCATAAGGGTGTCTGCCATTTCATGTATACCAAAAGGGTGTTTTCCATGTCATATATACCATAAGGGTGTTTGACATGTCATATATACTATAAGGGTGTCTTCCATATCATGTATATCATAAGGGTTTTTTCCATGTTATATATATCATAAGGGTGTCTACATATCATAGGGGTGTCTACATATCATAAGGGTGTCTGCCATGTATGCATACCATAAAGGTGTCTACCATGTCTGCTATATGAATCACTGTTGAATAGATCAAGGTCACTGAAATATATTTTGTAGTTAAACTTGTTTCCATATAGAAAATCACTGTTCATACTGTTATGCGGAATTATGGATTACGGATAAAACACATTCCCTAAATGTGGTGCTATGCATTTATAACAATAGATCAAATATTTTGCAGGTAATTTTCCTACGAGTAAATAGACACACATAAATATGGAGAAACCTACTTGTGATCCAAGCGCTTCCTATTCTCCTTCTGTCGCTCTTGCTGTAGCTTCCAATCCAACTTTTATCACCAGACTAGGTCCTACAAGTATAAACACTAAACAACAAAGAGATTTCAATTTAAAAATGGTTATTTATCTTAATCAATTAAATCAATGAAACATGAAACATATACATCAGCTAAGAATCCATAATATGAAAGATAGAAGCTTATACAAATACATATGTGGGAAAGTAAGCAGCAATATTTATTAATGGATAGAAGGGGAGGCTACAACCAACAATTGATTTGATTTCACCAACTCCAGCATACTCCCAGCATCATCACAATGAACATATCTCCATCAGCATATCACTCAAATCAAACACTGTATTGAGAATCCAACAACATTTCTCTACCAAATTTCTTCCTTCTCAAGCACTAGGATCTGTGCTCAATTTATAGATGAGCTGAAGGTAGTTTCACAATCAATGAATTTATAATAATAGGCAATACTTGTTCCCAAGATCAGAGGTGTTGAATGGACACATGGATTCAAAGTTTGACACATATGCACTCTTCTAGAAGGCACTGACCATGTGGAGATTCCGGAACAATGAGACTTTCGCTCCCAATTGACCAATGCACCCTTGAGTGTCGGGAAGTGGTTTGTAGAGCACCCTTGAATGGAGGTGACTGTATATGCAAAGCAATTAGTCCCTTGAGAGATTGCATTGGTGAGATCATCGGTGATATAACATGTACTTCAAATCTTGGAAACCTTGCAATGGAAGTCATGGATGATTTGATCTTGTTCTTTGTCTTAGGGCATGTAGGAACTGAAATGATAGGGGATGACAGACCCTATTCATTAGTTATGAAGATGATGTCTAGTTTAACCAGGTCATTGCGAATGGTGCCCAATTTGACCTATAACAAATTCCTCCCTAAAGCATGAAGTCAGAAAAATAATAACAATATTTTTTGAATGAGATGCTTTACATTGTGATGGGTTGGAGCTAAAGCGGAGTGGCGACCTGCATCAATCTTACAATACATTACATCATGATATATCCTCTTGACCATGAATTATTGAGCGAAGGAATTCCCATGCTCAACACATAAACTATCTAATAACATGTACACAGTGCAGAAAGTCGTCTATATTGGAATGTTGCCCAATACAGACATGCCTATAGATATAGGCCCATGTTCGGATGTTGATCTATATGTAAGGTCAT
Source organism: Pinus albicaulis (assembly GCA_034641835.2). NCBI lineage: Eukaryota > Viridiplantae > Streptophyta > Pinopsida > Pinales > Pinaceae > Pinus > Pinus albicaulis. The sequence continues at coordinate 508,516,738 of CM076581.1, read as the reverse complement.
CGTACAGATGATGTGTACAAAAATCCTAAAATCGCAGCCTAGATGGCTGAAACTAGATCCGAGGTCTTCTTATCTCGTTCACTCGATCATTTGGGTACAAGTCTAGCAATGCGAATATATGATTTGTAATCGAACATGGTAAGACATCATTTGATTACCAGCCAATGATGTGAGTTGTTAACAAATGCGAGAGAACCATCATTGATTTTAATGGGCCTCAAGGTACTACAGTACATTTTGTAAGGCGTGAATAGATGATTTGATGTTGAATGCCAAACAAAATCTTTCGGTCAAAATTCCGGAAGAGAGGATCTTGTCGATGCCATAACAAGCCTCATGGTACTGAAATATGATGTTTCTAAGTGAACTTCCTGGATGATGATTTTACGTCGACAAGAAGTCACTTTATTGCGAAATGGGAGTTACTGATTTCAGAGACAAATTATCACTTGATATAGCAATGTTCAGGGATGATTTTCATGAAAGTGAAGGTTTATGAGTATTGCAGAAGGATGAGTATTCACTAGATGACTTCTCTTGAACATATCGACGACACTGAGATGAGTTGGCAGCATTGACCCAAAACCGAAGTGAAGGTATGATGGACTTTAGGTATGAATGAACCGTGAAGAAGATGACCCAACCCAAACAGTCATAGTTATGGAGTGGAGTGTCATGTTCAAGAGTGACCTGCTACCATAAAATGTTTTGTTCACTTTCAGAAATTTTCCCCGGTCATTTGTCGACTAATACCTCTTTATTTTTTAACAAGCTTAAGGAGGATAACATATGTCTCGTCTATAATTCAACCCTTCGGGTGAATAATTTATCGCTATTTAATAATTTAACGAGTCTAGCAATGAATGAAACTCAATTCTTGCCATGATCGACAAGCTCGTCGCTATTTTATGTTTTAACGAGCCTAACGATAGTGACAGCCCACTCCTTTTTCATATTTAGAGAGTTTGAAAAGAGGACGAAAGAAAACTCCATAGGTACTTTTTCAAATAAAATTGTCGCTCAGATCCGAAAAAGTGTAAAATAATATCTGAGAGAACCTCCTAGCCATGTTCAACTAAGTCATTCATTTTTCCTAAATAATCTATCTCAGTCTGGAAAAGGGTTAAACTTATACTGAGTAGATATCAATTCATTTACTTTTACAAGCTCGAAAAGACAAGTGCTCGGAAATATTTTCACATTATCGGAGTCTGAAAAGAGCTAAAAGAACACTCCAAAGGTTCCTTTTTCACTATTATTGAAGCTCGAAAAAGAGATAAAAGTGCACTTCAAGTCCTTTTTTGAGTTTAAAAAAGCTCTAAAAATAAGGATAAAAGTATGCTTTGTGGTCAAATCATTCTTGAAATAAATCTACATGACTAATCTACTCTTAGTTGTAAAACCTATTCAGAACAACATCAAATGGATTAAAAATACCCGTTTCATGATAAAAATAGAACAAAACCATATTCATAGCAATAAATATGATTTACAAATAATCAAATGACTAATAAAAAGAGTTTTACTATTCATTTTTACCATTTGAAAGTTACCATTTGCATTTTGGAGCTTTGAACCTGTTTTTTCCCCCAAAATTTAGCCATTGATTGCGATTGATTATGTTGACGGTTTTCATCGCCGTTTGATCCAAGTTGGTGCCATAAACCCTGTCTTTCTTTCAGTAGTAAATTCATTTCCTTAAATTGAAAATTTTTGGGGATTTGGGCCCCTTAGAGTAAATTATTTTTCCAAAGAGGGCAACGCACCCTTGAGCATTGAAAATTGTCTTGTGGAGCACCTAAATTGAAGCCTAGGTGCATATGCAATGCACTGTCCCTTGTTCAAGACTGTGTTGTGTGAAATTCACATTCTTTATTCTTGCATTGTTTTTTTGCATTAAAAGGAGTCTAATGAGTCTTATGGTTATGTTTCAGGATTTCATCGGACTAGAATAACGATTACTTGGAGAGAAAGAGAGCATGAAGAACAAAATATGGCTGCCCTAAATGATCCAGGTATAGTAAGAGCCCTGAGAGATTGTGGGTTATTAAAGTACTTCCGCTTGTCAGGGATGAGGTAACAAATATAACTCTTGGAGTTCCTAGTTCGAGCATGGGATCTGGCTATTGAGGCATTTCACAATAGGAACAAAGTGGTTCCTATTACAGTGGAGGATGTGTATTTTCTTACAGGCTTGTTGAGGAGAGGCTTGCTATTTCTCTCTCAGGGTCTGCTCTTGGAGGAGAGATAGTGAGAGAATATGTTTTGCAATATTTCTATCCAGGGGCAGAGCCAAGAAAGGATGGGAAAATAAACATCCATGGCGTTTGAGATTTTCCCTTGAGAACCATTCTTTTCACGATTGAAAAACTTGTCGGCACTGTTACACTAAATGTAGCGAATAGATAATATATACAGTATGCGCTAGAGTGCATGGAGCCAAAAATATTCAACTGGTTTGAAGCTGTACTTTCCCAAATAAAGGAACAACTGAACAAGGCAAAGGGAGGAAGGAAGAAAACTTTCAGCTATGGTTCGATCCTCGTTTCATTTTCCTTAGAGAGGATTCCACCGATGCAACCTTAGCATGTGACACTGGGTGTGTCTAACCCTAGAGATCCAAGGATGCAAAGATGTGTAGAACTAATGGCTAGGCATGCAGGCCAATCATCCATTGTGTTCTCGACTACATTCTTTGCCTGGTTCAAGTGACAGGTTGTTGCCATCGATGAGTGTGCATATTCAGGCATTGATTTCCGAGGAGATCGAGACTTAGCTTTACCAAAAGACACTGAGTGGGGTGAAATACGTAAGAATGTTTTGACCATGTTTTTTCTATTTTTCTAAGGTTTATACAATTTTTTTGTATTTTGATGTTTTCCCAAGAATAAACTAAAGTTTTAATGTAATGTAGATGTTGGTCGAGTTCAACCGGTGGAGGAAGCAGAGCATGGAGTGGATGAGCCAGCAGAGAGGGCTATCAGGAGAGCAGTCCTTCAGGATTTAGACATGGCTGAGACTCTATCTGAGCTTCGACAGCACATAGAGGGGTTGACCTTTGGGATTCCAGATTGCCGAATCAAAGATTTACCCATGCGACTGCAACTCCACACTATAGGTGTTCCTAACCGCTGGCGGTTACTGCACATGATAGCTAGATATATAGCATGTTACCATGAGCATCATTTGTTTACTTTTGACATGTTGCATAAATTTTGAGGTCAGATAACTAATGTGTCTTGGGCACAATTTTTTTTAAAAACCTATAACTATCTATCTATTTGATTTTAGTGTTTTCCTATGTTTATTGCATAATCCTATTCAATTATGTGAATGTATCTTTACATGTGTTGCAAATGTCTATCTAAAAAATGATTAGCTAAAGAATCAGTGAATGTATTCAAGTTTCTGGAAATGTGTTGATATTTAATAAAATCAAAATATCTTTCCAAAAGTCGAACTCTTAGGAACAAACGATGCAGTGTTGGATTTCTAACAGTATAAACACTAGTAAGTTGTAATACCAAAAGTTGTGAGTCTAACCTTATAATTATGTGGTTAATACCAAATGAAATGTCATTAGAGAGAATTTCAATCAACTCGCTATACTCAGTGATAGTGTTTGTCAATCTAGCGATACAAATCCCTTGAAAACTCACTAACTCATCGTTTGGAGCGAAAATGGCCCATGCTGCAGAAGATAGATTCTGCGTACTACAACTAGCACCATCAGCATATCCAAAAAATGGTTCCAAAGATTCAGACATCTGCGATGAAATGTAAAGCGGATTACTAACGTCAATAAAAATCTAAAAATCAAACTAAGAGAGTGAATGCAAATAAACAATATATATACACAATATAATGCAAAAAATTACTATGCTCATGATCAAGCATAGTAATGTTTCAGATACAACCAATTTCGGGGTTGTGCCAACGGAATTCCATCGTAATCCACGAACTTGTAGGCACCCTTAGCAGGAAATATTTTGACAATATAGGGGCCATGCCATAATGGCTCAAATTCCCCTGTACCTATTACATCAGCTTCTTGGTCATAAAGAAGGACCAAGTCGCCCTCTGAGAAAATACGAGGCTGGAATTTTTTGTCATATTGCACCTTTATACATCTCTTATGCGCTTCGTTGGCCAATTGGGATTCACAACGTATTTCATAAAGATGGATGAGGTTAAAAATACGTGCTTCATCTTCTGAGCTGTCAGGTAACAAGTCGACTGCGAGTTTCAACGACGATATTTCACATGGATTGGCAAGATAGCTTCCAGACCATACACCAATTGAAAAGGAGTAAATCCAGTTGCGTTTCTCACCGAGGTTCGGTATGCCCACAAGGTTGAGTACAGGATCAAATTCCAGTTTCTTTTAAGAACTCCTATCATTCGTTGAAGCATATGTTTGAGAATATTGTTGATAGCTTCAACTTTTCCATTTGATTGTGGATAATGAGTAGAATTATCATGTGAAAATCCTAACTTGGCAGTTAATTCAGTCATCATGTGGTTTCGAAAATGCTTCCCATGATTTGTAACTATAGCTTGTGGGGCCCCAAACTCTGCAATAACATGATTAAAGAAAAACAATGTAGCTATTCATCCTTTGTTGTTGAATGTAGGCATCACGTCGGCCCATTTGGTAAAGTAGTCTACCGCGACAATAATATAACCATGCCCCCCAGACGAACAAGGGTTAAATGTCATGAAGTCAATACCCCATTTTGAAAATGGTCCCACAGAGACAACATGATGCATTGGCACTGGCGGTTTGCGGATTTTACGATCAAATATCTGGCACACATGACAACTTCTGATTGCGAGGATGCACTCACAAAATATGGTAGGCCAAAAGTAACCTGCACAAAGTATCTTATGTGTGGTAGTGTATCTAGACAAGTGTCCACCACAAGCCCCAGCATGATAATCATTTAACACTTTTTTGGCCTCCTCATGAGTGAGGAACATTCTTAAAATTGTATCGAAACCACAACAATAAAATGTATCGTCAACGATCAGATAATCTTTGGCTTGGTATCGGATACGTCGCTGGTCAGAGTGGAGGTATTAGGCCAAAAATTCTGGGTCTAGAGATAAATGATAAAATCCCCATACCAAGGATCAGATGATCCGATCAGAAAGAAAGAATTGTTTGGAATAGATGGTTCCGATGTAGTAGCAATGCTATCAGAGGAAAGGTCACAGAGAAGCTCAACCAAAACTAAAGACTTCTTTGAATTGGATTTGATGAATTCCAAATCAAATTCCTGCAAAATGACAATCCATTTTGAATATTCACCCCCTAGAAATTGACGTGATAAGATATAAGTCATGGGGTTGCAATCCGAAATGACAATGGTCTTCTAGAACATGATATAGTGGCGAAATATTTGGACAAATTGAACACCTTCCAAGGAAAGCTTTTTTATGTACAAATACTTTACTTCCCTATCATTGAGATTATGACTCAAATAATAGATCGAATGTTCTATCCCATTTTCTACTTGGACTAATACCATAGCAATGGTCGTATCAACCACGACGATATATAAGAAATATTCACTCTGATAATTAGGGGGATACATTAATGATGCCTGAACAAGAGTATCCTTGACAACATCAAAAGAAGCTTGTGCAACTTGGTCCCAATGGAATGGAATCCCTTTTTTCAAGAGCCGAGTAAATCCTTTAGCCATTTTGGCATAGTTGGGTATGAAACTCCTTAGGAAGTTAGCCTTTCCTTGAATTTTCTGTATCTGAAGTAAATTTGATGGTGTAGGCAAATCAATAATGGCCTGGACCTTCAATGGGTCGATTCGAATTTTTCCTTTTGAGATGACGAATCCAAGCAAACGACCAGAACCAACACAAAACACACATTTATGTGGATTGAGGCATATTTTGTAGTGTTGGAAGCATAAAAAGATGGCTCTCAAATGCATTGGGTGATCAGTCCGATTTCATGAATGTGCTCGTAAATCGTCTAGATAGGGTTGAACAATGTGCTTGATGTCATTGAAAGAATAATCCATTGCTCTTTGAAAAGTGGCCCCAACGTTCTTTAAACCAAACGGGAGTTTTTGATAAGAGAATGTGCCCCAGGGACAGATGAATGCTATCTTATACTGATCCTGGGTGGATATTGATTTGATTGTAACCGGAAAATCCATCCATAAATGAAAATATTTCGCATCCAGCACAGTCGTCAATAATCTGGTTGACAAAGGGAGTAGGATAGTTGTCTTTTGGACAAGAAAGATTAACATCCCGATAATCGACACAAAATTTGATGGTTCCTTGTTTTTTCACGACAGGAACGATATTGGAAACCCACTTAGTTAGCGGAATAGGGTAAAGGAAACCAGCACGCAAAAGTTTCCCAACTTCTGCTTTAATGGCATTGACCTTCTTTGGATAAATGGGACGAAGGCATTGATGTACCAACATGACATCAGGGTACATATTAATAGTGTGTTCAACGATACTAGTATCTATGCCTGGGATTTCCTCGTAAGACCAAGCAAATAAATCACGGAATTCACAAAAGAGAGAGTGATATGTTTCAATTTCTGATGGAGAACAAGACACACCGACATGAATATTTTCTACAATGTCAGGTTTAGTTGAAATATCGATAGAAATGGTTTCTTCAATATTTGAAAAATTTTGCTCGGAATCAATTGCATTAATAGGAAAAGAATTCGAAAAGAAATTTTTGATTGATGGGTGATATAGTTCACTAAGATTATTTTATTCATAATCAGGAAGATGGGAATGATGATGATAATCTTCCCATGGTTCTCCTTCCGACATCATGGTTTCTAAAATATTCTCATCTGTCAAGAAATTTGAGGAAAAAGGATCAGATGGAGTACCAAAATCTAAGGAACGATCAACCCAAACAACCGGTGATGATGATTTCAGATTCGCCACCCAAGCCAGATAGATTGATTGTTATGCCAGCTCAATAGGGCTGGGCGGTAGAAACTCATCCAATGTAACATTTTCAGAATCATCCATACTCTTCTTTAAGCTAGATGGACTGGAGGAGATCATGTAGTAGGTCTCTATACTTTCAATTTTTGTTGACGTCGTAGGTGGTAGTAATGCAAAGGTTCCCATGACAGTGGAATCCTTTAAGAGTCCTACACCAATGTTCTGAAGTGTGAGTTGGGGTGCATGAACAAACGGAACGCTTCCAGCTACTTGCAAAGCGGAGGCAAAGAAGGATAGTTGATTGATGACTGTGATGGTACCTTTATATGGAAAGGCGATCATTCTAAAATATGTTGAAACAATTGCAGTCATAGCATATACCCATGGCCTTCCAAGTAGAATATTTTAGTCAAGGGGTCCGTCAATGACCTTGAAATCAAAATTCATTTTTTCCCCCCCTAGTTCTACATGCAGGTAATTAATAATAACACAAGGCTTATATGTATGTTCGTCAAAAGCCTTCAACGTCGTTGATGATTGAGATAAGCACGGTGAGCCAAGTGACTTCTAACAGTTTAGAGACATAATGCACGTAGATGCTCCCTCATCAATAATAGTATGATGAACAAGGTGATTTAGAACATTTACTTGTATGGATAATGCCAATTCTGTTGGTAATTGTGGCACATAGCCTGTATGATTAAAGACTACGAGATTAGAATCAGTCGAATCAATTCCAAAAATAGCCGAAAATAAAGCCTATTTCTGGGAGGGAAAATTTTGTAATACCTCAAGAGCTGACATAGATGAAGGGGATTGAGCCAAATATTCAACTATGTTATAATTTTGAGCAGCTCTTGCTCAAGGATTATATGTCGATTTATGAACGACTCCCTTCGATGGCTTGATTGTCAATTCATGAATAGCATTAGGTGGTTTCTGATTCTGTAGACGGATTCGTGGTCGAGGTAGTAGGTTGATCAGTGGCCTGACTACCGTAATATTTATTATGCGTTGACACCAAAATATATGTTGATGGCTTTGGGACAGATAGAATAAGCACTTGGGAACTAGAAGCTCGATCCGTAGCAACCAAATTTGTGTTCGGATTCGGGAACGGATCAGTCAACACAGTTGACACATGTGAAGTTTTAATCATTTTTGACACTTCAGCTTGGTGAGGAAAATACCGAACAAAGTGTTCCTCATTACAAATTATGCATGGATAACGAGGTTTCCTATTTCCAGACAATTGATCAAATTATCTTTCCTACGGGTTAGAAGTTTTCTTTTTCTTAGATTTTCCTTTTTTCTTACTTCCGGGTTTCTTGTCACTTTTGCCTTTATCAAATGAGATGACATTGATTTTGGAAGACGGTGCAGGATTAGATGTAGTAGTATGATGCATTCTTGCAGTACCGATCATACTGTCTCCGGCATGAGAGTCCTTTAATTGAGGAGGAACAATAAAATTAGATCGCGGTGCATTAGGAATTTTTTCATAGAGCGTGCCAGACTGAGTATAAATCAAGTCTAAATATTGGGCATGAGAAATAACCTGCGCTTCAGTAACAATGCCACCCTTAGCCACATCCTCAGTTATAGATGGTAACAGGGGCTTAATGAACCACTCAGCAAGGAGTTGATCGGGAACAAAGGTCTTAACCATTCTATGACGATGACGCCACTCATAAATACGATCATAAATGTGAGTAGCATTAGTCTGTTTAAAATCAGTCAAGAGTTCCGTTTCAGTTTCATATCGTATGGGCAACTGGAAGTGAGTCAAAAAGACAGTATCTAGGGCAGTGAAATTATCGAAAGAAGCTCTAGGTAACTCAATATACCATTTTGCAGCCGGATGAGTGAGAGTACACTGGAAAAGACGTAGCTGAGTATAGTCATCATTCAGGGAGTTTGATGAACACCACAAATGATAAGTCATAAAATGAGTCGAAGGGTCTTCCCCAGGGTTTCCAATGAACTTAGGAATATCCGAGGGTAATTTATGAGGTATCATTGGCCACCAAGGAACATAGTTGATTGTATCATTTGTGAGTCGATTTAAATATGGTAACTCTAAAGTTGCAACAAAGGGCAACTTTTGATTAAGGTCAGGTTGAGCATAGCCAAGGTATGATGGAATTTCTTGGGCAACGGGCCTTTGAGCACCAGCATAAGGAAACTGCTGCTGGTAACCCAGATAGGGGTTGTTTTGATAAGAAAACACTTGAGGATTCCGTTGACCAAAACCTGGGTACGATACTTGTTGAAATGAAGGTTGAGTCATTTGCGCTTGAGGCTGCCAAGGGGTCTGTCCGCCAATGTTATAACCCAAATTAGGATAACTTGGATTCGGTTGAGGATAAGTATAACCTGGTTGTGGTTGTGGCATCCCATAATATGGTAATCCATCTTGTGAATAAATGATTCCAGGTACAGGTTTTTGTTGTAAATTGGGTGAAGGAGTTAGAGTCTGAGGACCTAATACTTGAGGGTATTGAGTTGAAGGAACCACCTGAAATGGTTGTTTTACAATAGTTTGATTGTGTAACAGGGGTAAATATGTATTAACAAGTAGAATTGATGTGGTTGCAACAGGTTGAACTGGTTGATATGAGTGTATAACCATTTGTGGTTGGATAGGCAAAATGGGCTACCATTGACAAACATTCATTTCGACATTAGGTTGACCAAAAAATGACGGAGTACTATCAAAGTGGGTGACCATAGGTTGCCCCCCAACATGAGGAGTATAATAAGAAAAAAATATTGTTCTCCAAATGCAGGGAGTCCAGTTGATATTGTACTGGATGGAATAGACCCAGAAGGACCAGCTTGATATTGCCCTAATGATGAATATAAAGGATCAATTTGTTCAATAATCACTATAGATTTACTAGTTAGAATAACAAATGATGACATTGGTGAAGTCCATGGGTTTGATGATGCACCAGAGAAAATTCCAGATAAATATTTATAACCTGATGGGACCAAGGGGCCACTATTAAAATATGACTCTAGTGAAGTTGTGAACATTGACGGTGTAGCGAGAGTAGGTGTTGACACAATTGGAACAGATCGTCCAATCGAAGATTTTGGTTCAGGCATGGTTACTTGACCAAATTTATACCTTTTTGAATCGATGGGAATTTGAATAGGAACAGGATCAACAAAAGCAGAGGCAGGTGATTGAGGAAAAGTCTCGTACAGGTAAAGATCCTCCCCAAAATGGGTTGGAGTTAAAGGTGTTTCGTCTTGTGGGATTTCTTCAATCGACATTAAGCCAGGTGGAAGGATTTCACCGTCAGGCCCAAAGTATATTTCAGGAGGTTGACTGTGCGATATGGGAGACTCAATGGGTACAATAGAGTGTGGGGCGACCAATATAGGAACAAATTTCGGTCGTTCGACTTCGGGATGTAGATGTTCTGGCAAAAAAGAGACAAGATCTGGATCAACTTCCAGTTGAACAACGTCGGGTTCAGGAGGTATGGTCTCACTGATTGGATGGATCGTGACCATGGGTAGCTGTGAGGACTCCGTATCGACAACAGTAGATGAACCGGGAATTTTAGAAACAACTTGTGCCGAATCTGGTATATGGGAAGATGATGCTTCAGCAGAGGTACTGATGGTACTGGTTTCGTTAGAGCGATGTATCCTTCACCGTCTAGAAGTGAATTTCGGTGGTAAAGGTGGTTTCAATGAAAGTCTAAAAGAACGACGGGGAAAGGGATTTTCTTCTTCCATGATGACTAATTTATTTTCTGACCAAAACCAAGTAAACAAAATAAAAGGGTAATGCTAGGCAAAAGGTTTACCAAGAAACTTTGAACTGCAGAATACCTCCTAGCGAACCAAGAAGTACGAGCAGGAAATCTCCCCGAATGTTGTGTTTGGTGTATCACAATTTACAAGGTGGCCGACTCGGTTCACTATGGATGGATAGAAGCCTAAATTTGTCCTCCCAAATATACCCGAAGGTACGTGGAGGCCCAAGTCTGTATCAATGTTGTCTAATGCGAAATTGCACAGTTAGAGCACCCCTTTATACTTTTCGTACTATAACACCGCCCGATATACCCGAAGGTACATGGACGAGATACGATATACTTACGTACATGGAGTGAGGCATCACACTCGGAATGTATCGCAGACAATTAACGACAGTTGTTATGTTTTACGATGCTGGAACACATCTCTAGCCTATACCTTCTAAATGTTATCGTTATGGTTCCAATGCTTTTTTTAGGTAAATTGATGTAAATTTTAAGTTGATCTTGTTTATGAATTTTCCTTTCAAGGTTCACCTCGATGATGCAATGGAAATTCCTAAAATGAAAACTAAAATGATAGGCAAAATTTTCACTTTTAGCTTTTTCAATGAAAATCTTAGCGATTAAACGGAAAGAGAAATTAGTTTTGAGAGCAAACAACAAAGAGCACAAACTGATATGCATCTTTCCTAATTTGTTCCTATGCAAAACAAACAATCCACTATATGCAAATGTAGGTTTTTATTTTCAGTCCCCTTAATGTGAATGCAAAAAGGAAACTATATGTATCAAATCAACAAAAAACAAATTCTTTCTTCTTTGAGAAATGATGAATTTAACAACAATTTCTCTTTTAGGAAAAATGAAGAATGGAACTACAATATTTCCTACAGGAAATGAATTTTTAACCAAAATTTCCTAATATATGAAAACAAATCGATTTAATGTAGAAATAAAATACTTTGAATTTGATTTGTCAATGATAAAGAAAAACACTTAAAGAGACATTAAACAAACTTACTTTTCAAAGGAGGAATATTTAGGTAAATTCATTGGTCTCTATGAGGCACCAGACAGTTGAAAACAAAACAAACAAAAGGTTGAAAGTGAAGGCAATGGAAAATTAGAAGGGAAATTGTTTGGCTTAGGGGGAAACACAGCCTCTAAGGGGAGACAGTGCATTTCAAAGCACCCCTGAGTGGGAGATAGTGCTATGCAAAGAACTATGTCTTGACCAACAGTGCGTTGGGCGCAGCAGAGAACAAAAAACTCAAGCTACTGACACACTTCTAATGAAATTATTAGTTTCAAAATCCTAATAATTGAGAGTAGATGCTACTGGGTCGATAAGTAGAGGAAAAATACACTAAGGATGAAGGTAAACTCCCCAACGGAGTCGCCGATTTGTTATGCGGAATAATTGATTATGGATAAAACACATTCCCTAAATGTGGTGCTATGCATTTAGAACAAAAGATCAAAGAATTTGCAGATACTTTTCCTAAGAGTAAATAGACACACAAAAAGATGGAGAAAACTACTTGGGATCCAAGCGCTTCCTATTCTCCTTCTGTCACTCTTGTTGTAGCTTCCAATCCAACTTTGATCGCCATACTAGTTCCTGCAAATATAAACACTAAACAACAAAGATATTTCAATATAAAGATGGCTATTTATCTTCATCAGTTAAATCAAGGAAACATGAAACATATACATTAGCTAAGAATCCATAATATGAAAGATAGAAGCTTATACATATACATATGTGGGAAAGTAAGCAAACATATTTATTAATGGATAGAAGGGGAGGTTACAACCAGCTATTGATTTGATGTCACCAACTCCAACATCATCCCAGCCTCATCACAATGAACATCTCTCCAGCAGCATATCACTCAAATCAAACACTCAATTGAGAATCCAATAGCATTTCTCTACCAAATTTCTTCCGTCTCAAGCACTAGGATCTGTGCTCAATTTATAGATGAGCTGAAGGTAGTTTCACAATAAACTAGTTTCTAATAATAAGCAAGACATGTTCCCAAGCTCCGAGGTGTTGAATGGACACATGGATTCGAAGTTTGACACATATGCACTCGTCTAGAAGGCACTGGCCATGTGGAGTTTCCGAAACAATGAGAATTTCACTTCCAATTGACCAACGCACCCTTGAGTGTTGGGAAGTGTTTTGCAGAGCACCCTTGAATGGAGGTTACTGCATATGCAAAGTAGTTAGTCCATTGAGAGATTGCGTTGGTGAGCTCATAGGTGATATTACATGTACTTCAAATCTTGGAAACCTTGCAATGGAAGTCATGGATTATTTGTTCTTATTCTTTGTCTTAGGGCATGTAGCAACTAAAATGATAGGGGATGATAGACCCTATTCATTGGTTCTGGAGATGATTTCCATTTTAACCAGGTCATTGGGAATGGTGCCCAAATTGACCTATAACACATACATCGTAATACGAGCCATATCAAAGATAGAATAATAACAAATGTAGGCTACAAAAGGGTAATGTGATCCAATGAGATATATCAAATACTGGAAAATGAGCTAAATACAAATGAGAGCCATGTCATTAATGTAATTGACAAGTAGATTACTGCCATAGATTTGAAGCACAAAATGTGGAATAACGATGCCATTGTTTGTCTCTTATATAGCCATAGTGTCATATTATGTGAACGTTAGTTATGCATGAAAGACATATAAATTTGAAAACATGTCAAGTGTTCAAATATCGCTAAGATTCATGTATGTAACCATTACATATATGTGATTATCATCATAAAAATAACGATACCTAGAGAATGCGAGCCGCACTAAATTACGATTCCTAGAGAATGAAAACCACATTGACTTGTGATGCATGGAGAATGCATATCATATTGCATACACTGTCATATATGGTAATGCTTTGCTCTGCAATGCCTCCCTCTAATAAATTTTATGCTTTTATTCCATTGCGAAGCTTTTGTAATATGTACATAGCACAAATACAACGAGCCTTAAAAACAAAAATTCCATTGACGATAATATCAAGTCTCATATCAGATCTAGAAATATTTCCATACGAAGTTACCATACAAGCCAAACCATATATTAAGTGAAGTTGGCATTTGAAGCAAACCAAAAAACCAAACCATAGAGGCATACGAAGTTATCATTATGAACGAAACCACATAGGCATGTGAGGTTATCATAGAACTGAACCAAAAAAACAAACTATAGAGGTATGCAAAGTGTAAAGGCATACATGTTTCATCAATCAAGTGATGAGTATATATAGTTGATTACATAAGTGAAAATACATGACTTTAGGGTGAGATGAATTTAGCAATGGAAGTTTGACTTAAAATAAGGAGGGGATTAAATTCAAATTTTATTTAATAATTTTTCCTTCTTAAAAGAATTGGAGCCAACTTTGTAAGAGTCCTTGGAGGGAATGCCACATATTCTAATTTTGTTCAAAACATATCTAATTTTGATCACTTCGAATATTTCTTAGTGTATTAGGGAAATTCTTCCTGAAGTTGTCCAATTTTAACACTCCCTCTCAGCTAGGGAGGAATTTCTATTTTCATTAGAAGACTCATCTGGGATGTGCATGTCACAATACAAGAAGGAAAATAGCTACATCATCATTACATCTCATCTTATCTCAAAGAAAAAGAATAATGAAAAATAAAAGGTAGGGGAGATAAATAATCAAAACCCTACTTATGAATTCCATCTCAGCTATAAAAATGAGATATCCATCTCATAACATCTTGTCTCAACTTGATTCCTTTGATCATCAACTGAATATTGATGCCTCAATATAAATAAAAAGAATCACCGCAAGGGAGCTATGGCTCCCATCTATTGATGGTGTTGGACCTGCCAATATTCAATGGATCTCCTCAATATGAATTCCCATTTATACCTCACATTGTTTGGTGTAGGATTCCCATATGGAATATGGCCCAATTGCCGATGTAGTGGGTTTTACTGATGTGCCTTAGCTGTAATAACACATAGAGTGGTGTATGGTAACTTTAGTGTGAACAAGTGTGTGACTCTGTGGAAATTCAAATGTAATGCATGAAGGTTCTAAGACACAAAGGGAAAGTGAGTGATCCCCTTAGAATCCTATAATAGTACGTAGCTTGAAATGAACACATGAGCATAAATACATCACTAGTTGATTTGCGAAATAGTTCACATGTTAACAGTGATGGAAATATACAACAACACACATTCAACAAGATTCATACCAATGCAAATGAAATTGTTCATAAGTATAAGTGTAAGTTAAATAACATACATTGCAAATACAAAAATAATAGTCCTACTATATTCACAACATATGCATGAAAACGTTTTGGCTCTGATATTTTATTAAAGTGAAAGTTCCAATCATACATATACCATTCAATTACCACTAGCCTCAATAGTGGAACATGAAGTCTACGCCTACTTCTCCAATGAAATATACTCTCTCTATGCTACGGAGATGCCAAGCCTCTAAAAAAACTACCAAGCTCTTGATTCTAAGCCTAAGCCTAGCCAAAAGCTTGGCTCCCCTAAAGCCCTTTTTATAAGTTATGAGGATGTATTAATCACGAAAGGGGTGACTCTTCACCTTCCCTTTGTCACTATTGGACTTCCCTCATGACTCTTCAACTTCTTTAAAAATGACTCTTCAACTTAATTACATCATGTCCCTTCACGTTCCACAATTCACACTTGGAATTTCACCTACAAATTATTTACAAAATAATATTATAATATACTTGTACCCATATAGGAAAAAAATGGGTAGAGCCAACTAGAGAGCCTAATAGGACAAAACATGTCATGCTTGACTTTGGGGAAACTCTAGCTCAACAACCTCCCTTTGTTTTTTCTCGGTCACGTAATGGTGCCAAAATTTGTATTGTGTAATGAGTCCCTAAAACTGTGCGATGGTGTCAATATGGAAGCAAACTCTAGCGTCCATGTCATCTAGACACATTGACTTGGAATCGGTTTGTACTTTCATATTTAGTAGGAGAAAAATTGTGTTAATTTGGATAGGGCCACAAATGTACTTCTACATATTTTTGCTATTCACTTCAATATCTTCCCTCGTGGCGATCTGTCTACACTGATCCAAGTATTCTTCTATCTCCTGCTTGACCTAATTCCTGCATTTGGCTTCAATCAATGAGTCAATTTATGGTATCCCGTGTGATTTCACCAAGAAATCCACATCATTATACAATCATGCATACAGGGCCCGAATTCTGGAAATGAATGAGGAAATTTTTTTGTTATTCTGGATGAGCATCTGAACATTCACTTTCTCCAAATCTACTTCTTTCTTTGTTTTCTTTCCCAAATTCAAGGGGTGCCCCTTTTTATCACATTGGCCAATCATGCATGACAACAATGGTTGTTCATACATCCTTAAGAATTTTAACATGATATTTACACTTATTTTGTAAGTTGTGCAAATTGAAAACTTCATTATGCATGGTAACATGCTCCTCATAAATATTCCGCATGCTCTCTCCCAGTGTCGATACTTCGTCGAGTATCGTTGCCTTCAATTCTTCCAAATAGACCTATGTGGGAGCTATTTTTTTCGCTCTCGCTCGGATTTGTTCAACCTCTTGCCTAAGATTGTGCAAGTTATTTTCCAATTATATGTTCTCAGCCATCATATACTCAATGTTCGACTTTGCTGCACTTGCGAAGGCCAAGTTGGTTGCAGCAATGGAAATGGGATTCCTCCTAGTGTCCGCTACAATCACCCTTTCTCTAATGAATGTAGAAGATGCGAGATCTTCTGGAAAATTTTTCTTCTAGGCTTGTAAAATATTTTTCTAAAGCTAATCATAATTCAGATAGTACATGTCCATAACTGGACCTTCATCGAGAAAAAAATTTTCCTCTTCCTTGCTTAGAGCTTACTCTATTGGAGGAGGGGGGGATTGAATGGTGACCTGTTGTGTGCTTGGCATTAGGCCGACATTTTGAATCTGCGGCTCCAACTCTATCTCGTTTTGAATCACAATTAAATCCTCAATATCTTGAGAGAGTTCCTTGTCCTGCGACTGTT
This sequence comes from Pinus albicaulis, assembly GCA_034641835.2. NCBI lineage: Eukaryota > Viridiplantae > Streptophyta > Pinopsida > Pinales > Pinaceae > Pinus > Pinus albicaulis. The sequence goes on along the minus strand of CM076581.1, from coordinate 508,499,919 downwards.
CTCTTTTCTCTTCTAATTCTTGATTATGCTCTTGCTCCTCGGATTATTTCCGTATGAATTCTTCTCTTCTTGTTTCTGATTTTCTTGTTCTTCTTTATTTTTCTTTTCTTCCTCCAATCTCCTCTGCTATTGTTCTTCCCTCTTCTTATGTTCTGATTCATGCATCCTTTGTTTCCTCCTCTTCTATACTACTAAAGATGCTTTCATAATGACTGGATCCACTTTAATATTGCGGATTCACTCTCCCCTTGGGATTTATGAAACCTTCCTCTTACCCTTTTCATGCATTGGGTTGCGCCCTTCTGATGGTACTGATTCTAGAGTGATCTCTTTCAGTGAAGTAACCCGTGAAGTTCCTGCAAAACTGACCGACTTGCGAAACTTGGAGGCATTATAAAAATTCTTGCATGGTTCCTCCTCTAGCAAATAGAATGTCCCACTTAGCCACAGGAAATGAATTCTCACACAATGGTCTCAACAAAAATTTTGGGGATCATACATATTGAAGTCCAGAGTACCAAATGCAATTTTTTCTATCATATTTCCTTTAGTGTATGTCACTTTCAGGTTATTGATCTCATACAATCTCATTTGCATATGAAGATTTGATCAAGGCGCTTTCTTATTCCTATGAAAAGTTGTTTAAAACCATGTGGAGAGATGATACACAACTTCTTACATGACTAACCTATTGATGGCATACCTCAGTGAAATATGCGACAAAATTTGTTTGCCGAACACTCTAAGGAAAGTGCCATCTAGTGAGGTAAACCAATATGTTGTCTCTGACATTACTTCCATTGCCCAACGTGACATGCAAGGTGGCTCTTCCACAAAAAATTAACTTGTATAATGGAATGAGGAAGTGGTCACTTAAATTTTCCGTTACTCCTCTATGCTTGCTATTAGAGCGGACTCCCTTGGGGTATAATTTTGGATAAGTTTTGTTTTAAGCGTTGCACGAAAGAGTAAAAGGGGCTTTGGGGTGGGTCAAAGTCCCTCAATTAATGTCATGGGTTTAAATGGAAAACCATGAGTCTCAAACCATCATGGTAACTGTGCATCTAAGATAATATAAATATGTAAAGATTGAGTCGAGTAGAGTAAGTAAGAAATCTCATGGTGAATTGTTTTATGCTTTGATATAAGTCTGGGTTTTTGGATAGAATGACTCCTGTTGGTTGGGTGCGCAGAGACCTAAGTCTTGGCTGTGTGCAGACTCTTCTACATGTGTGTGCAGAAGGATAGATTGTATTAAAGGACTGAATGTATTGAAACTGTTAGATCTCTTAATAAAGAAGACTATTTTGGAGAACTTGGACTATTATGTGATTTCCTGTGTTATATACATGTTATTTTCTTTAATATCTGAATATGTTATGTTATTGTATATTTACTTATGTGGTTAATTGAATCTACGTGAATGAATCAAGTATACGGTGCGTGAATATCAGTTGATGAATATATCTGATTGAAGTATATTTGATTATTGTGCACAAATATATTGAAGTGTTCTTTGATAATATGCGAAGGGTTTGATATATTGATGTGTGCATATCATATATTATTTGTTATAAGTCTATTTAGTGACACTACATTAAACTATTCCTTAGGGTGCTGAAACTTGGTTCCAGAACCCCCCATACTGCTTTGAGTGAGACTTTGATTTGCGCAAGCAGGTCACTGCCGAAAGGGCCAATAGTTGGCGGGTTTTGTTCGTTGAGCAATAACTCCGAACCTAGGTCAGGATCCCTCAAGAGAAAAAATTGTTTTGTTTCCAGGACCGAGATCATTTTGAGGGAGGTTTGATGTTATGGCATCCTACACAGAAAAATTACAAGATTGGCTTGATAAAAATATCCTTGAATTTGCGATCCAAGAGAATAGAAGTTCTAAACTCTCTGTTGAAGATTGGGTAGAAAAGTATATTTATACAGAAGTCCACGAGATTTTCTTTGCTTCCTTTGTGATTGATTTTCATGAATGGTTGTATCGATTACCCAAATTTCAGACCTACACAAAGGACGACACAATCACTTAGTGGACCCCAGAGTTGGTTCAACAGTTAGAAAAGACTAGCAATAAGATCACCTGCATGTTAGATCATTGGATCAATCACGTTCTGGGAGTATTTGTGACTAAATTTGCTATCCATCAACTTGTATCTTATTATGAAGCTAAAATAATATTTTTCAAGGGTCCTCAAACTAAGTTCCCGTGCTCTTTGAAGTTGTGGATTAAGACTCTATTGTGTGAACATGGTACTATGTGTAATCATATTGAGTGAATGTCCCGAAGAGGCGTGACTACGCGCAATGGAAGAACTTACCACGTAGATCTAGAAGAAGGGTTTATTTACATTCCTCTCAAGGGTAGACCTAATAGTGATGAAGAATCAAAGACTAGTAGCTCCGATGAATCTGCACACTCTGAAGATGAAGAAGTCTCACAAGAACAAGATAATCTTGGAGCGTTGGCCATAGTTCAGATCCCATCCACTCCACTCCCAAACTCATTTCATAAGTCATCCAGTCCACCTCCACCTCCACCACCAAGCACAGATATGGTCGCATTGATGAAGTTTCCTACTTTCCGTGGTATTGGGAATGAAGATACAAAACAATTTTGGTTTGTCATTTATGCTGTATGGAGAGCACATTAGGTGAATAATGATAATGTTAAGAAAGCTCAGTTAACCATTGCTTTTCAAGATCGTGCTTTGGACTATTATATAAGGTATGTATCAGTGAATCCTAATGCCACTATTGATGATTTGAAGGTTGTGCTAAAAGACAAATTTAATAGGCCGAAGTCATTTGCACAATGTCTCACTAAGTTAAAAGAGATTCGTCAAGGACAGAATGAATCTGTATGGGACACGGACCAGAGGTTGAAGTGCACTATCAGAGACGGTGGTTTCACTATCGATGATACCCAGCATAAGGAATGGTTTATTTCTATACTTCCCCCACATCTATGCGAACCCTTGAGTCAACAAAATATTTCCACGCAGGTTGAGGCCATAGAAATTTCAATAAAATTAGAAGATTCTCTGATACCAGCTGCAAAAATCAAGACTCAGCAGATCCAAAGTTAGTTGGAAGTGATTCATTTAGAAATTCATACTTTGCACAAAGATAAGGGAAAGGAGGTGTGCACAACTGTATGGTGCATACGATGCAAAGTTTTCGAGTATCATAAGGATCAATGTCTCGTGTTCAATGATTAACTACAAGATGGAGGACCAAGCCTGCTGAAGAGTACGGTTGGACCAAGTGGAACACCTACGTTATGGTGTGTAATTTTTCAGGCTATGGGTATGCACACGACAGATTACTATTCGCGGATTGGAAAATATGTGCCTAAGCTAAAGAAACCTTTTTGTAAATTTTGCTTTTCACTAGGAAACGATGAAAAAAACTGTCAGAATTTTGATTTCATGATCGATCATACTGACTTATATAGAATGTATGTTGAACCCACCTCACCAAAATCCTTGTATGGGCATGGTGCATTTCAGACTAGAGGACGAGGAGGAAACAATGAAAAACATTGTCGGACTTTTGATTTCATGATCGATCATACAGACTTATATAGAATACATGTTGAACCCACCTCACCAGAATCCCCGTATGGGCACGGTGGATTTCAGACTAGAGGATGAGGAGGTAGAGTTGGTCGAGGAAGGGGACAACTTATCTGCTACAATGGTCGAGATGCTAGTCATTATGTTCAAGACTGTCCAAATCCAACAAGACAATCTTGTAGGTACTGTAGGCAATTTGATCATTTAATTTAAGATTGTCCTGTTTTGATTGCCAAGATGTAGGAAAAGAAAACACATTCCGACGCAGAATATTCAGATGGTAGGGGCAGAGCGGCGCGAAAAATATCCAAGCCTTAATTTTGTCACTAGGAGTGGTGCAACCACTAGTGAGGACAAAGAAAATAAGTTAGATGTTGATCTCTAGATCCGGAAAGCGCCTGAGAAAAAGGATGGATTCAACTTACAACGTGAAAAATACACCTTTGCGGAGGAAAAGAAGGGGATGGCAGAAGCAAGCACATCGACATCAAGTAAGGCTATGGATATGGTTGGAGTAGATGAAGAAATAAAGCCCTTCTTACAAGCTTGCATCAAACTATTGCACAATAAAGGGGCAGTTGAGAAACTCCAGGCATTAATAGATAACTGTGCGGAAAAAGAACAACCCTGGATGGAACAGAAAGCTGTCAATAAGATGTATAAAAACTAGATGAGGGATGTGCTTGAATTCTTATATTGGTACCTATGATATGAATCAGTTCATTTTGGATCTAGGTTCTGATGCAAATGCCTTACCAAAGAAAACTTGGCAGCGCATCGGCGAGCCCAAGTTGCAGTGGTCTAATATTTAGTTGTGCATTACAAATGAAAAGAATATCATTCCATTAGGAAGACTCTCGTAGGTGGTAGTAGATATTGAAGGAGTAAAGGTGCTTACAAATTTCGAATTCATGCCGACTGTGGATGATACTAATCCTTATCCTACACTGTTGGGTTTAGATTGGGCTATTGACATGGATGGCATCATCAATCTTAAGAGAAGTATGGTATTTGAGAATAATGAAACCAGAGTTGTGGTTCCCCTAGATCCTGCAGAAGGTGAAAGATATAAAAAGATGGTGTGTGCGGATGATGATGTCGACCATATCTATAAGTTGACTGCACGAGATGATGATTGGATCAACCTGAAAAATGATGGAAGACCTAATTGGGAAAAATATAGTTCACGCTTCTCAGATTCCAATGAAGAGCTAGAGAACTAGAAGAATTAGATACATGAAGTATCTGTGTTGTGCTAAAATAGAGTGATAAGAGATCTTTGCTACATATCATCAAAGGTACGAGAATTTTCGTATTATGATGGTTTTACTAATGTGAACATGTTTTTAGGAGAACTTGAAAGGATTGTTTCAGAAGAACAAATGTTCCATGTACTGGATATAACATTGCGATCTACCCTAGTATGCTGGTGGGAGACTCACAAAGGAAACTTGGGCAACTGGGAAGAATGCATCCGAATGATGACACTGCGATTTGAGTGTCCTAATACCAGAATGGAAGAAAATTACTTCGGAAAAGGTAATCTGCGTAGACATATACCTAAATGGACTGAAGTATGGGGTGCAGAGAAGAGACCAAAATGGGTGCACATGTTCATCCATACTTTGGGGAAGGTGCCTATGGATTGGTACCTGGAAATTGAGTTATGCCAAGGAACAAATGAATGGACTTCACTAACAGAAAGTTTCATTTTAACCTTCATCTTTGAAAACAGGTTTGATTTCTTGGGTAAAGCATTACATGGTATTGAAGAGGTCATATTTGACACACAAAAAATCAAAGGTAGAGCATGCCTCGCCATCATGGGATGCACAGATGATGGACACTGTTAATTGCATAAATTTGACAATTGAAGAAAATGAGGAAAATCCAAGGAATATTACAATCCCTGAATCTGAAGGAAAGTGTGCAATTTTTGGGCATTAAATTGAGTCATTAGATGTCATTAAGCCTCTCAATATTTTACAAGTGAACATTGTCTCTAAATAATAGCTCAAACTCGCAAAGATCGAAGATTATTGGGATGATGATACGATGGGAAAGGTTGATTAGTTGTTGACTAAGTATCAGGACTTGTTTCCTACAAATTTTTCTGAGATTAAGGGGATCATAGGATATCTCGGGGTCATGAAGATCACATTGAAACCTGATGCACAACCTAAGAAGCAATTCCCATATAGATTGAATCCCAAGTATAAGCATAAAGTTAAGGAAGAATTGGATAAAATGGTTGTTGTAGGAATTATAGAACTAGTGGAGGAGTCAGATTGGGTGAGTCCCATGGTGGTGTAGGATAAGAAGACTAAAGGAGAAATGAGGATTTGTGTGGACCTGCACAAATTGAATGATGTCTGCATATATGATCTGTTACCAACCCCATTTTATGATGAGATCCTCAACAATGTAGGAGGACAAGAGGCTTATTCATTTACATATGGTTTCTTTGGATATCACCAGATCATAATTGTGCCGGAAGATAGAAGTAAAACCACCTTTGCAACAGAATGGGGCTCGTTTCAGTATATAGTCATGCCATTTGGTTTGAATAATGCACCAACTATCTTCTCGTGTGTAGTAGTAGCTGCATTTAAGGAATATATCCACAAGATTTTAGAAGTCTACTTTGATGATTGGACTATCTTCGGGTTGTTGAAGAAGCATGTATCAAGTCTGTGCCTAATACTAGATACTTGTCGGAAGTATCAGATCTCACTTAATCTAAATAAGTGCATATTTTGTGTGCCATTCGGGGTATTGCTGGGTCACATTTTTTCAGCAAGGATTGATGGTGGATCCTACCAAGATTGTAGTTATTGTTAATTTGGAACTTCTTGCAAATGTCAAGTAGTTGCGCTCAATTTTGGGGTATATAGGATATTATTGGAAGATCATTCAAGGTTATGCACTGATCACTAAGCCCATGGAGGAATTTCTCAAGAAGGATGCGTCATTTTTTTGGGACGAAGAATGTTAGAATAATTTTGAATTACTAATGGAGAAGATGGTCACCGTGCCCATATTGGTCTTTCCAAATTGGTCGAAGGTATTCCATGTCCATGTTGATGCCTCATATATCGCACTCAGAGCTATCATTGCGTAGCTAGGAGCTGGGGAGATCGATCACCCTATCACATTTTCAAGTAAGAAACTATCAAGCGCAGAGCGTAATTATTCAACTATGGAGAGGGAAGGATTGGCTATGGTGTACGCGTTGCAGAAATTCTACCATTAACTATTAGGAGGCCATTTTAAGATTTTCACTGACGATTCTACACTGAAGTACCTATTCAATAAGCCTATGTTGGGGGTGGGGGGAGAACTGCAGAAGGTTACTTCTGTTTCAGGAGTATGATTTTGAAGTAATTGTGAAACTGGGGAGACTGAATGCTGGGTGAGACCATCTGGTGTGCATTGAGAATGGAGAAGAGCTGACTAGCTTGGAAGATGGGCTACCAGATGCACAGTTGTTCCCTATAAAGGTATTTGATGATCACTTTGCTGATATAATTCATTTCTTGACCACTGAAAGTGCGCCCGAGGAGTATACATTGCAACAGAAGAAAGAAATGGTTACACGCACAGCTGAATTTACCCTAATTAATGGTTATCTCTACAAGATGGGTGTAGATGAGGTCTTGCGGAGGTATGTATTGGAATTTGAAAGACGATTTATCTTAGTTGAAGCTCATGGAAGAGTTGCTGGAGGTAGCTATGTAGGGAAAGCAACCACGGAGAAGATCCTACGAGCTGGTTTATGGTGGCCCACACTGCATAGTGACACATATGCGCATTGTTGCGCTTGTGATGTATGCCAAAGAATAGGTAAGTTGTCACGAAGATATGAGATTCCCTTGCACCCATAGATGGCGTTGCAAGATTTTAAAAAATGGGCCATATATTTTTTTGGACATATTGACCCTCCATAAAAGAAGACATGTGCGTGTTACATAATCGCTACGACAAATTATGTGACCAGATGGGATAAAGTTAAGCCTATGAATGATTGTAGTGAAAACACAACTGTGTACTTCATATTTGAGGACATCTTGACTAAATTTGGGTGCCCTAAGGTTTTTATGAGTGATCGAGGTACGCACTTTGTAAATGAAACCATTGAAGCTCTGACGGAAGAGTTCCAGATTCATCATCAGAAGAGTACTTCATATCACCCACAGGTGAACAGTGTGGTTGAAGCTTTCAATAAGATATTGGAGACTATGCTTACTAAGTTCTGTAATGCTAATCAAAGTGATTGAGATGTGTGCATACCTGCGGTTATTTGGCATGTAGAACCACGTGCGAGAAGCTGACAGGGAAGACATTATTTAGGATGGTGTATGGGCAGGAATTTGTTATGCCAATGGATTACATTGTTCCAAGTCTGCGCATTGAGAAATTCACTAATACACAGAACAGGATATTATGGAAGAATGATTGTTGCAATTGGTCACGCTAGAAGTTTCCATCAGTAGGTGCAAAAGGTGTGCGAAAAGGCTTGGCATGACAAGCACATTATATAAAAGGTCTTTAAGGAAGAAGATTTGGTATTATTGTATGACATCAAGTTTTCGCGCCACCTAGGGAAGTTCAAGATGCATTGGCTCGACCCTTACTTTTTTAAGGAAATCATAGACAGAGGTGCGGTGCAGTTGGCCACATTGAATGGAGAAAACCTAATTTCTGGGTATGTTAATGGGAGTCAATTGAAGCCTTACAGGGATGACCCTCTCCTTGCGCACACCAAATGACAATATGACCCGAGATATGGATCTACACAATAAGGATGGTGGATGCGCAGACAAGTGCGACGAGCGCGCAGACGCTACGCATGGAAGTTGTCAGTCACATATGTGCCAAAATATAGCCATTGGAATAGTAAATCTAGACAAGATAGTATTCATACCGTTTGGAGGAGCATATAAGTTGCATTTAATGAGGATATTATGCTAGATTTGGAGCCATTTTAGCATTTATGGAGCTACATTAACGCACAAAATACCTTTTTAGACACACCTATGCCATAAATATAACCGAAGGGGTCTCATTATTTCCATTTTCATTCTATGTGATTTTTGCGAGTTGAGCTCTCTTCTTTCTGAAGTTTCTTTGAAGCCTATGTCCAACATTAATCCGCTCTTTGAGGAGGAGTTATGCCGTCGAGGTTTAGGTCACCTAATTCCACCCAACATGACTGCCACCAAGCTAGGAGAAGAACATGCCACGCAGCCTGTTGAGATCCCCGCGCCAACGCAAACCAAGAAGGGTCAGTCTTCAGGGTCCTAGAAGTTGCCTTGTGGGAAGACTCCTAAGTCGTGCTCCACTACGGAAAACCGCCAAAAGAAGCTAATGACATAGTTTCGATAGACCGTAATGGAGGAAGATGTGGTAGAGATTGTTAATCCTATCTCATAGTTTCCTTCTTATGTCGCACCGTGGAAATCTTTGGTTTAGGTCTCGAAGGATGTCGATAAATTACATTCCTACATTAACATGACATTACTTCTAGAGAATGTACCTGTGGAGGGCGATATGTTCGCCCAAATTACGCTGCTCAAAATGAAGGATTGGGACCTCGCAGATCAAGAAAAAATTCCTGAGCTCGCACCTAATATGTTTTTAGAGAGGATCCTCTATGATGATGATGTAGTCAAAGTTAAGCCAATGCCCTGGGTTCTAGGCATGCACAAAGAAGGCTTGTTGAACCTGCCACAGATTCCACACTTTGGGCGCAACCCAATTAATCATATTTATGTGCGACAACTACTCGAACTAATTCATAATGATTTTTTATGGCTCGGGGAGTGCATACCAATTGATGTCACGCTAATCCATTGGATCATTGACTTGCCTGACTAGGGCGTAGACCCTATGGAAGACCTTGGAGGTAAAGGTCAAGAAAATAAAGTTGTAGAGAAGGTTGAGAAGGATTATAAAGTATCATGCAACACTTGAGGCTTTATTGTCAGTGAAGTCAATGATCCTGCAGTCCATTTTGGAAAAATTATCCTCGTCTATAAACTGATGAGAAAGTGTAGATCGAAGGAAGTCCCAACACATGTTATTGTGCTCACTAGGCATTGTGAGAAAGGTGTCCAGTACAACTGGGCTTAGTATCTATGTACTAATTTTTTGGAAACTATGCGTGAGGTGTAGGAGGAGGGGAAACACTTCTATTATGCATGGTTGATACTCCTAATAATGCTCATCGACTGGAATATGCCTGAGGACACAAAGTTCCCAAAAATTGAGCCATAAATGTGCGAAGCTGCACGCTACACAACCCTGTGGAACTCCAAAATTCCATCCAGAGTCACATAAAATAAGATTTTCTAGGTGCTTTTTAACTCTCTGCTATGTCAAGCTATTAATTCAAAGCCAAGGTTGTCCCCAACCTTGTATGAGCAGTACAAATTGATCGCGAATTTCAAAGCAAAGTTTCATAATGTACATATCCGCGTGAAGGGTGTTATAGAAGGCATGTGGTATGATGTCTCGTAGTTGGTCATAGAGGATGACCTAGTGTGCATCAGGACAGAGTGGTTGCCTGCTTGGTTAGAGCCGCGCACCATTGGGGGTGCCTTGTCATCTATTTTTAAGACTATGAAAAAGCCCAAAACAATGAAAGATACACAACAGAAGGGCAAAGATGATGAATGAAAGCCTGATCCGACGACGACAAGAAAAACAATTGACTTGGAGAAAGATGAAGTAGAAAAGAATGGTGAAGGTGCTAAGGAGACACATACCACCAAGGGGATTAAGCACGGGTCTCAAGCCATGGGAGTTCCACGCAAAAAGAGAAAAGGGTCCAAATTATCCAGAACAGAGGACCTCACGCTGATAGAAGATTATTTTACTGAAATTGAAAATATAGTTAAGTCAATAATTGAAGACATGTGGACGGATATGGAAGCGTAATACAATGTTTTGCTCGAAGGATTATAGTCAGGTATTCAAGAAGTTAGAGTAAAAGCGAGCCAGATCCAAGCGAGCATGCCAAGTTCTAGCACATATCCCATTAGCACGGTGCTGCCATCTTCCGGGGATAACCGCCTAATCTATATTTGCGCGCCCGCCATCAGAGTGGATTCGCTGACGTTTCACATGACCCTGAGAGTCTGTGGAGAAATCAACATCGACCTAGCAGTGCTGTCAGCCAGAAAAATACATATGATAATCAACATGATTGTCGATGAATTATGGTACCAAGAGGACTGTGCATTCCCCATTGCAAATGAGTCCCAACAATAGGCATCAATGCCATAGAAAAAGCAGCAGACAACAGAAGAGGCATGTCGCGCGCCTGAGGCTTGGTGCACCACATTAGAATCCATGATCAACCAAGTCTACGGTGACCTACTAGAGGTCCCTGCCTCAGCTACGCCTACAAAAAAGTTAGAGGGCTTAGCTGTTGCGCTCCAAGTATCATGCAATGAAGTATAGACCATCGGTGTTGAGTTTGATCAACAAATCGCGAAGCTGCAAATGAAGCTTCAACTTGAAACACCACCGGAGGTTAGAGCGTAGTGTACCGCAAATATCAAAGTAGATACAAGCAACATATCATCCACGGTGATAGAGTGTGGTTAGCTATTGGATGAAGCCATGGGTGTCTGGACTTCTATTTAGAACCACCCAATGGTACAACAGCTGTGAAACGAATTGTGCGTTAAGTAACAATAATTTGCAGAGATACGGATGGCGACACCCAAATTGGTGATAGCACAGATACTTTCCTATCTTCATGAGGGCAAGGAAATCTAGACAGAGATAGAAGACCTGCACCACCGGGAATAAATTTTGGAGACAAGGATGTAGCCTTTGGTTGAGGAAGCCCTGGAGTTGTTACAGAGCCTTGATGGTGCCCTGAAAAGCCTTCAGCAAGCACAACGGAGCATTAATCTGGCAGCTAAAAGGTTGACAACCACCAAGTTAGTTAATGAAGCACAAGGTCCTTCTGTGTAGAGCATCGAAGTTATCTTGCCGCTGAAGAGATTTGTCGAAGCACTCAAAGACAAGATGAAGGAGTCTGCCCCGCAATGACTCGGGACGAGTCACAAGTTTGTGTTGGGGGCCTGTTGGAGTGGGGTCCCCTGGGGTACAATTTTGGTTAAATTTTGTTTATGTTTTTTTGTTTGCGCTGCGTGAAAGTGTCAAAGGGGTTTTGGGGCGGGTCAAAGTCTCTCAATCAATGTAATGGGTTTAAAGGGAAAACCATGGTTTGAGACTATGGTATCAGCGCGTCTAAGATAGTATAAATATTTAAATATTGATTCAAGTAGAGTAAGTAATAAATCTCATGGTCAATTGTTTTATGTTTTGATCTAGATCTGGGTTTTTGCGTAGAAAGGCTCCTGCTGCTTGTATGCACGGAGACTCAAGTCCTGGATATGTGCGTGGAAAGGTAGATTGTATTGAAGGACTGAATGTACTAAAACTTCTAGATCTCTTAATAAAGAAGAATATTTTGGAAAACTTGGACCATTATGCGATTCCCTATGTTATTTATCTGTTATTTACTTTAAGATCTGAATATGTTTTTTTATTACATATTTACTTTTGTTAATGGTTAATTGCATCTACGCGAATGAATGAAGTACATGGTGTGTGAATATCTGTTGATGAATAGATTTAATTGAAGTATATATGATTACTATGCGCAAATATATTGAAGTGTTCTATGATAATTTGTGAAAGGTTTGATCTATTGATCTATTGATGCGCCCCACTGATATATTATCCGTTATAAGTCTGTTCAGGGCCACTACATTAAACTCTTCCTAAGGGTGCAGAAACTTGGTTCCAGCACCCCCCATACTACTTTGGATGAGACTTTGATTTGTGCGAGGAGGTCACTGCCAAAAGGGCCAGTAGTTGGAGGGTTTTGTTGATTGCGCGATAACTCCGAACCTAGGTCAAGACCCCTCAATCCAACACCTGCACTCCGAGAGTAGTCTGCAATAGATGTGCATGGTAGGGTATCATCGTGTCCTAGTATAATTAATTCTGGGGAATGAATTGTGAGCCCATATTTCATCTAATAGATATGCAAACATGTAAAATATAGCTTTCCAACCCTTGAGAGAATTCACAGCATTAGCTACATGGACACTCAGCTGTCGAGCCAAAATGTCTGACTAGCTGAATAGTTTCCCTTCTTTCAAAAAATGGTTCAGTAAGAATTCCCACCCTTTGAGGAAGGTCCGAGTGCTCTGTTGTCCATATATTTTGCAACATAAAACTATCAAAAGCTGATAGGCCCTCCTGAGAGATTTTTTCTTGTAGGTGTTGGTGGGTGTGTGAAGAAACTTTGATGGCTCTTTCACCCAAATTTTAACAATTTCCTTTATGCTCAAGTAGTTGGTGGTAGCATAAAAGTAAGAACCCATGAGCGATTCCAACTTTGGAAAATGATACATGAGATGGTAATCTGTTGCCAAAAAAGAAGCAATATTTTGTCCCCTAGAATTGTCCAAAGTCATAGCCTTGAGATCAATATGTGAAACTATCTAACTCACAACGTCTGCACATGGGAAAGTTGGATATCTGCATGAAACCTTATGTAGTCCCGACCATTGAACATTGATATATACCTGCTGGTCTTCTAGATCTTCTTTGAAGCTTCTTGCTGAAAATGCTTCATTCACTTTTTGCCATGTGATATCTAATTCCTTTTCTATTAACAATTGAGTATATGAATAAACTAGAAAGTTTATTGGCATAGAGAGACTATGAATTGCACATTCCGGTGGCCAAGGGATTGTACTTGAGCACTGGAACTGTGAAATGTGTAGTTGGGTCAGCCTGTACTACATATTGCATAGTCTTAGAGGCCAATTTGAGATCTTGAGCCTTGGACTTGTGCAATGCCCAAATAGGTAAGGCAAGCATTGGCCAAGTGAAGTCATTAGGGGAATTTTGAGGTCTAAAATGGGCCTCCTAAGGAAATTATATAATAATAGTGGAATTAATAAAATAAGATTAGGTCACATCATCAAATTTTAGAGGGAAAAAAGAAAAAGCTATTTTTTCAACTCATTTTTTCAACTAATTTTTTCAACTTATCTCCCTATGGGTTTACTCAAATTTCGAGCGGGAACACTTGTTGGATGCAAAATTTGATTCCTCATCCAAGGAGTACCCAGGTTGCATAATTTAGATGGACCCTGCTACATGAAAAATGAGAAATACATGAAAAAACGTGATTGCAATAATGTTTTTCTTGTATTTCTCATTTTTCATGTAGTAGGGTCCATCGAAAGTATGCAACATGGGTAATCCTTGGATGAGGAATCAAATTATGCATCCAATGAGTACTCTCGCTCAAAATTTGAGTAAAACCTTGGCGAGATAAGTTGAAAATACAATTTGAAAAAGTAGTTTTATTATTTTATTATTTTTTAATCTTTTTAGTTTTTTACCCCAAAAATGATGAATCATCCCCCATGGTTGACATCATCATCTTGAATCATATTGGTTCTTATAAAGTTTATTTTGGTTGTACATTTTTCTTAGGAGGCCCATTTTAGACCTCAAAAGTTCTCTAATGGGAGATCTGCCCAGAAAGAGTGTGGGAAACTCAAAAATATGAGTAATGGTGCAAGTTAAAGTGTAGATATAACTAAGTATAGATATATCAGGGGAAATAAAGTGCATAAAATTAACATGCGGAAGTAAAAATAAACATGCATGGAGAGTCGCCAAAACGACGATCACCAATGTGCAGAAACAAGAAAAGTAATGTGACACTTATAAAAGGAAAACGATGAAATCAACAAACACTTATAAAAGCTAATACAAGTAAAAATTACAACAACCATGAAGATAAACAAGAAAAAAAAACACTCATAGAATAGAAACGAAAAAAAGCGACAAAAAATCACAAAATATGACAAAAGAAAAAATCACCCAGAAAAGCACCGCAAACTCCATTGAAGGCTCCTTGATCTCCTTGGGAATGTTATATATCAAATATTGAATGAAAATATGAGCTCTAGAGGTGTATATTAAATATATTTAGGTGGATTATGGTTTATGACGCACATGCCTAAAATTAAGGAAAAAGAAACACTTGGAGGAAAGTTCCAAAAATAGTAAGCGTGCCACCTTCCAGAAACTAATAATGAATCCCTATTTTATAGGGATGATTTCTTATTTTTCAAAAAACTTTCCATGAACACTGCCAAGAAGGATTTCTCAATTCTTGAGGCTTGGGAAAATTCTTGACTCAATGCGTTACACATCTTCTGAGCTTATGAGATGCTTTGCGCAGATTCTGAGCTTAAGGTTGGGATGCCATCCGGAATTGCAAAGTTTCCAAGCTCAAGGTTGGCCTACCTATTTGGATTGCGCAGTTATGATCCTCATGCTGGTTTTCCTTCCAAGACTACATAGTTTCTAGAGGAAAGCCCAAAAATGTTGCAAGGTCAAGTTAAGAGTTAACTTGTGTTTGAAATATATCGAGTTGGGATAAAATTCATCACAATCACAACATGAAAATATTAGTCTTGATCAAAACATGAATACTTGATAACAATAAAAGATAAGGTCTCGTGGACAGAAGGGAAGGATCCAAAATAAAAGCATGGGAAAAATTTTGGAGGGTGGTTGTAGCAACTACAACACTTGGTGACACACTGATAGAACTCTAGTTCTCTCTATGAGTGTTGTCTCATGAAAATAGGTCTACCTCTTCAGGAAGTATTGTTCATTTCATTAATTACCATAGCTTATTTACTTAGCTTGAGTTAAATATATAGTCCCTACCATTATCTTCATTGGCGCAACACTTAACCAAGACAAGTCAAATAGAGTTGTTTCAATTGGGGATGAGGACTATATAGATATTCAAGTAAAAGGATTTTCGTAGTTTTAGTTTTCATCTCTTGTCTTTATCCACTACCAGCAAGCATGGACAGTACCCCAAAGGAGTCACTTCGGGAACACAAACATTACTTCACTGCCAGCGAGCCTGTACAGTACCCCAATGGAGTTGCTTACTTCACCTCCTTATGTAGGAATCATTTATATTCTTGTTACAATGAAATTTGTCACCATGACATTTTAGTCTCCCTTAGAAGTCTACAATATCAAAGTTCCTAAAGTCAAGCCTTGAAATTAAGAGAAAAGCTCATAAAAGTCTTAAAAACTCTGGTACCGCACTTTCTCTTAGTTTTTCCTGTGGTGCTGCACCTTTTGGCTATAAATCCTGCAGAGCCAAACACATTGTTTATTCATTAAGGGTGCGGACCCCTGAAAAAGATAAAAAAGGTGCAAGTAAAATCTAGAAGCTCAGTTTGAGTCATTTTTGGAAGCTTCTAGAAACATTCCTGCGATGGAAAGTCCACTCTTTTTAGGTTCATGTATCCCATCCATTAAGGAGCTAAGCCCTTGATGTAAGGAAATTTTCAGGTTCATGTATCCCATCCATTAAGGATCTAACCCCTTGATGTAAGGAACTAATCCCTTTGAAGGAGGATTATATCCCTTCTTGTATGGAGCTATAACTTCCTCTCTTTCACTATGAAAAGAGGCATAGGGCAGCCTCAAGGGGTTACAATGGATGAGTTGAAGTTTTAGTATTATTGGAGGCGAAGTGCTGTTAAAACTTAGACACTTTTAGATGAGATTTCATGTGGGAAAGATTACATACCTGTATGTATCACGGTTAGAAGAGTGCAAGGCTGGTCAGAGTAAAGGAAACGCCTGTTCCAGACCCCAGGAAGGCCTGTATGACATTAAGGCGGACGCGGTTGTAAGGCTCTTCTTTATTTAAGTTAATACAAATAAGCCTGTTTTTCTCAAAAATATGTCAATTGATTGGTTTATTTTATGGATTCCTTGATCACCATAATGGATATGATTTATGAATATATGCTATGCAGGTGCTATTTGATGTTTGTTTGTTTGTGATTGCAGATCTTCAAGGGCGACTCTTTTGGATGACTGAGGGACTACTACTACAAAAAAATGTTGGATCGAAGGTAGGATCATTAAACCTTTATAGAATTTAATTATGAATCGCAATATTTCTAGAGAAAGATAGTTTTATTTGTTCGTTTGTTGCTAGCTATCCATAGGACACTTGGGAGGTCTGTCTTGTCCGCAAGAACGACTTATCCGTCCAACAAAATGGCGACTCCACTAGGGAAGAGTTTTTGAGCTTTGATTTATTTTATTTCTGACTTGTGAATTTATTTTTCTAATTTTGATTGATTGATACTGGCTTGGGTAGTTTATCCCTATAGAATCCCTGAGAAATGTTTGAGAAATTTTTTTTTTCTCTAGTTTTCTTGTGTCCGCTCTTTTCTTTTAGAGACAGTGCGAGAAGTTCCGCACTTTTCTTGTACCCACAGTGTGGGACCGCACTAGTTTGCACTAAATCCTGTGGACCCTGTGAATTTTTTTGAAAAATCTTAAAATCCTCTTTTCTGGTTTAGTTTGTTAGATTCTTAGTGAATACCCAGACTTCTGTCATCTGTCAGAAAGCCTTGGTTAAGAGTTTATTTCAGCGCTTTTAGTTTTGAATGATTTTCTGAAAGATCTGCATGTTATTATGATTTTTGCTTTGTCTTATATCCCACTCAAAGATTAGAAACCCTGGTATACCTTCAGATCACTGGTATTTCCTTGCTTTCTTGCTGAGTCTGACATCATAGCAGAAATTTTTTTATGAGATTTAGATCCCATTTTTCTCATTTGCAAATCTTTAAAAACTTTTGTTAATAAGTTTGGAATTTCACTTAAAAAACGAAAATTGGATGTTTTTTCGAGTTCTTTCTGATTCAAGCAAAGAATTTCTTAGTTAGATTACAAGCTAAGTAAGACATCATCAAAATATTTGAAGTTTTAATTCAGATTTAATCTTAGAAGTTTTAGATCTCAATATTAGTGTTTTTAGTTTTGAGTGTTTTTCTAGAAATTGTAGTGTCTTTTGAAGAAAAACTTGGTCTGTAGTTTCAATCTTGAATAAAAGGGATTTCTTATTGAGCATAGATCACTTTGAGTTCTCGTTGAAATTAGATTTCTTTTTGTTTATTCTTGTTTGAAGGAAAGATTTGTTTTTAAAAGATTGCATTTCTCAACTCTTCCTTTAGCTAGAATTCACTGAAAGAAAACAGATTGTTTCTCATAATAGATGCATTTTTAGTATGGTTTGAGTTGGGTCACTACATATCATCAGTTTCACTTTCGCACCTATTGTTGTAAGAAATAGCTTTTTAAAATCAATGCTTAATTTAAAATCAATCTAGCAATTTTATATTCCCAGGGCTCTTTTCACCAATATAGCTTAGGCTAATGTCTTGGAGTAGGGATTAATTAACTCTCCAAGACAATTAAAACAAACAAGTACTTGATCTTGCGGTAGGAAAAAAATCCAATAGTCACTTTTATGCTCTGGGAAGCTCCTCTTAAAGGAGTCAAGCACGAGATCATATCTGAACCAGTGGTATAATCAATTCTATCTCATTGGGAACGATAGAAGATATGTGCGTATTAACAACTGTAAACCTCGAATAGACCATTGTCGAGGAGCCTGGGGTCACTTGTCGGTATACCTTGGATTATGTCAAGGAGCCTTCAAGGGGATTGAGCTTTGTTACTCTGCCCTTGCATGTATGTCGGACCATAGACTGTTCCCCTAGGTATATTAGTTCATGTTGGTAACCATAGTGACCATAATCTTACGGTTTTTTCCTACGGTGACGGTGGAGGAAAGATCCCACTGTACCTAGAGTAGACGTCGACTAGACTCACTTGGACTCTCCGGAGGGTTATATTCACTCAAGATGGTTTAATTGGAGAAACTTGCACCGGTTTGTTTCATTAAGAAGGTTGTCGAGGTAACTGTTCCAACTGCCCTTTCTGCATTAAATACTACGATGTTGGATTTCATCACCAACTAGTGTTTTAGTGTGGGAAGTTACTGTTTGTGTGTGGTTTGATCTTCTAGATTTTTAGGCATGTGATTCATTTTTTTGTTTCCTTAGTGACTCTAGGAGTTTTCATTGAAATTTTATTTGATTGCATGTGATTAATAATTTTTAATCTTGGCTGAATTACCAAGACAATCACGTAGACTTCAAGGGAAGCCCCCTGACTATACACCAAGCCAACTTGAAGGGCTGCAAGCTCTAGTATTGCCTAGTGACAGTAGAATTATATCAACAGAATCAGGAGAGTCATCTATAGTTGTTCATCCTGAATATCAATTACAAACAACAGAGCATATTCAGGAGCCGATTTCTGTTTCCGAACTTACTGGTAGTATTTCTCCTTCCAGTGAATTAGCTGAAGAACCTGAAATTTCTGAACCTGACACTGAACCTGCTGTTTTGGAACCATCTTTAGGATTTGTTACTCCAACTTCTAGTGATCCTGGTTCACCTAGGGTAATACATATCATTACTGAAAATCTTCCCTTTGACTTCATTTCCATTGAAGAACTTGTCGGTCCAAACGAAGACGTAACTCTTCCCGAAACCCAACAGAATTTGAATCTTAGGGAGTGTGAATCAATATTCTATAGTCCTTTTAGAAGTGACGCTTGGTATTTATCATTGACAGATTTTTTAGAAAACCCGGGTCTTAGTTTTTCACCACCCCGAATTCCTTTTCATCCTACACCAAGAGGTTATTATCCTTCATCAATTATGTCAGGTGAGTCATCTATGTTTTCCCAATCACCGGAAACATTTTTATACGGTGGTCCTTTTGTTCCTTTGGGGTACTAGTCACTCTCTGGTACTTTCTCAGGAGAAACTCCTCGACCAACTGAACAAGTGTTATCAACTGGTACAAATGGAACTAAAACTAAAACGTTGAACGCAGAGCAAATCTTTATGATGTCTGGTAATATTCCAAATCCTCAACCTCAAGGTAGTCAGTTACCGCTTGGGGGGCAACCTCAAGGTAGTCAATTACCACCTGGGGGGTAACCTCAAGGTAATTTTTTACCAAGACAAATTGCAGGACAATATTATTTACCTGGAGAACAATCTCAAGGACAATACATACCTCAAGGTTATCAACCTCAAGGACAGTACATACCCCAAGGTCAACCCCAGACTCAGTATATTCCTCAGGGTCCTTATCAACCCCAGATTCAGTACATGCCTCAAGGTTATCAACCTCGAGGTCAGTACCCAAATGAAGGTTTCCAACCACCTTCCGGTCAGTCATTTTTACAAGGAGCTGGATATTTACCACTTAATTATCAACCCTACATTCAACCAGGTTATGGTCCTTCATATGCACAACCTTCTACGGGTCAATACCCCGGAATGAACATGGTGTGGAATCCATCACAAATTCAATAGACTATGCAACCTAATGTGCAGTTACCTAATCAACCTGGACAACCTTTAGTTTCTGGTCCAACCCAGCAACATGTCCAACCTACTGTTCAAATCCCTGCACCTGGTTCTGTTCAGCAGCCCGGGCCTAGTACAACTCAGACTCTGCCTCAGACTGCTGCAACTACTGCAACTTCTGTTCAACCTACAACACCTGTTTCTGGAGTATCTGTAGCTCTGGTTTCTTCTATCCCTACATTAGTGCAAATTCCTCAAGTCTCTGTACCACAGTCAGGACCTACAATTCAGACTACAGTCCAGATGCCTATAGGACAAGCTGGTACTAGTACGATTGTCTCTAGTCAACCACAGTTTACTTATCAACCGTACCAGGGACAATATCAATTTGGTCAAGCTACACAAAATCTAGCATATCATTATCAGTCGTACCCTGGGTATACTTATCAAATACCTCAACAACCCTAGTATGGTCCGATTAATCTTGGTTACCCAGGAGGTTTCACGATTCCAAATGCACATCCAATTCTAGGTTATCCTGGATATCCTCCTCCTGGCACTAGTTTGATCACACAAGGTTACCAAGACCTTAGCCATCGGTTACCATTCATAGCAACTTTATATTTACCGGATCTATCATGCCTTACGAACGATCCCATTTTTTATCTTCCATATTGGCTGCTGATGCCTAACAAGTTTCCCAGTGATATTCCAAAATTTAAAGGTAAGTCAAGAGAGGACCCATCTAATCACGTTATGACTTGTCACCTCTGGTGTGCATCCAATTCACTAGTCGATGATTCGATTCGATTACATCTTTTTCAGAGAACTCTCATTGTTCTATCTACCAAATGGTACATTGAGTTACCATGCGATTGTTTTAATAATTTTAATGTGCTAGCTACTGCTTTCTTAACCCATTTTCAGTTTCCTGTCAGATACGAAAATGACATAGAATTGCTGACTTCATTAAAACAGTCTACATCTACGTACATATCTGATCACATTCATGAATGGAGACATAGAAGGCGTTTAGTGAAAGTATTTATTCCTAATCAAATTTTTGCTGAATGGTTTATTAAATCGTTATTGCCCAAAATTACTGAAGATGTGGCCAAAGGAGGCTTTGTTACGGAAGAGCAAGTCATTGCTCAGGCTCAGTACCTTGACCTTATCTATACTCAGTCAGGTACTCTGTATGATAAAATCCTCGATTTACCAAGACCTGGTCAGTTAACTGCAACTCCTTCTGGCTCTCATGTCACTGATGGTGTGATTGGTTCTGTTAGTACTGGTAAAAGTAAGAAGAAGTCTTCCAAGACTACTTCTCCTATTATCACTTTACCCGATTCACCCAAAGGAGATTCTTCCTTAGAAACTTCCGCCGATATCCATGTCATAGAGACATCTACGACCAAATCTAAAACTGGTGGTAAGAAGAAAGGTAAGAATAAAAAGAAAAAAATCTTCAAAAGAGAAAAACGATACAACTGAACCAACTGACGAAAAACGCAAACCTCGATATCCTTGTCTCATCTGTGGCCAGCATAATTTTACAAAAGAGTGCCCGCATAGAGCCGAGGTATCCAAATTCGTTAAGGGTTCACTTATACCTGCTGTCTTGAAGGATCCCTTTCCCACTCAAGATAGTAACATGGTTGGATCTTCCTCCAATCCGGTTGAGGATATCTTGATGGTTGTGATGCGATCGCAAGATTACAGTAGTAAAAATACTGGTGAATAAGCAGAAACATCCAATTCTACCTCGACTACATCTCCCTAAGTTTATGATCCATTACAGATCGAGAAACAAAATCCCGACTTAGTGATTAAACCACCTGCAAAAGGTGTACTTCGTAAATTAGCTTTCAATCCACATGCGAGAGCTGCTCAGAATTACAATATTGTTGAAGATTTGGAAATTTCCCCTTCAACAATGTTGGCTTTAGAAGTATTTCAATCATGCCCAGCCCAAAGAAAATTGCTTTTGTCAGCCTTAGGAGCCGTAGATCTCCAGGATTCGAACCTCATGATCTCCGATTTAGAGAATTTTACACCCCACCTACCTCATTAAATGGATTTTCAGATTCCGGTAATAGTAAAAAACAAATGTATCTTTCGTACTATTTTTGATGAAGGGGCTTCTACGTGTATTATGTCAATAAAATGTTGGAAATCACTTGTTTCTCCAACTATTTACCAATCTCCAACTATTCTCAAAACTTTTTACGGAAGAGGTTTTCAACCATATGGTATTTTACAATATCTACCACTAGAGGTCAAAGGCAAAATTGTTAATCTAGATGTGGAGGTGGTTGATGCCCCTTTGGAGTACAACCTTCTCCTAGGTCGCAGTTGGTCTTACGCGATGATTGTTGTTGTATCATCGATCTTTCGTCTCATCATGTTTCCTCATAAAGGAAAGATTGTTAAGATAGATCAGCTCTCATATTATTCATCCGACCGAGCCTCTACTAATAGCATTCAACACATCGGAAAATCAACTATCCCTTATAAGGATGTCAGAGTAGGTTTGATTAAAGATTCAGCTTTACTGGGAAATATTTCCCTACCTCCTCCCAACGTACAAACTCCTATTGCTAATATCAATATGATTACATCAAGTACTATTTCCTTTGATGATCCTTGGATAGTACCTTCAACATCAGAATTGGATTCTTTCGATGGCCCAATGCCTTTGAGTCCTTTTGAGTTAGCATATCAACACGTACAGTCATTTTCTGATACTCCTTCAACCAAGTCTGATCCAGTGAATGTGATCAATCAGGAGTCATTTTCAATATCAAGTTTAGCTTCGACACCAATTCCAGATCTTGCTCAACAAGTATTCAGTACTGCTGAACATATTCGTGAATTCTTGTCGGTAGATGAGTTACCATGGGAAGATCTTCATCATAGGTCTTCGTTTTTCCTTGATCTTGATCATTTTGAGAATGATTTTTCCTCCATTTTTACCACTGACTACATCAAAGAAGCTCAGAATCCTCTCTCACATTCCGATTCTGAATTGAAGTTAGAAAATATTTCTATGATGGTTCCTCTTGACATTTCAGTAAAACTTGGAATTGTTGAAAACATTCACATAGGTGCTTCTTGTACGCCTGATGAAATTCAAGCATATAAAGCCCTATTTCAGGAATTTCGTGACATTTTTGCCTAGTCATATGAAGAAATGCCAGGAATCGATCCTTCGATTGTTTTTCATGAAATTAAGACATACCTGGATGCTAAACCTATTAGACAGAAATTACGTCAGATTCATCTGAGAAAAGTTGTCTCTATCAAAGCAGAAGTTGAAAAATTACTTCGTGCAGGTTTTATTTATCCGATCCCGTTAACAGACTGGGTATCTAATATTGTTCCAGTTAATAAAAAACAAGGAACGATAAGAGTATGTATCAATTATAGGGATATAAATCGAGCTTGTCCAAAAGACAATTATCAAACCCCTTACATCGATCAAATTATTGACGATTGTGCTGGAAGTGAAATGTTCTCATTCATGGATGGATTTTCCAGCTACAATCAAATCAACATAATCCTTGCAGATCAACCTAAAATAGCTTTCAGTTGTCCATGGGGAACTTTTGCTTATCGCAAATTAACTTTTGGCCTTAAGAACGCTGGCGCCATTTTTCAAAGGGCCATGTATTATGCATTTCACGACATTAAGCACATTGTGCAGCCCTACCTCGATGATTTTCCTGCTCATTCGTCACACAGAGTAGATCATATTACTCATTTACGAGCAATATTTATACAATGTAGGAATTATAAGATTCGCCTGAATCCTCACAAATGTGTTTTCTGCGTAGAATCCCGATGATTATTAGGATTTATTGTCTCAAAGGCAGCCATTCGTGTCGAACCATCCAAGGTTTAGGCAATCATCAATTTACCTCCTCCTTCTACTCTTCGCCAACTCCAAAGTTTGCAAGGGAAAGCAAACTTTTTACGTCGATTCATTCCTAACTACGCCAAGTTAACGAAAGGTTTCACTAGGTTGTTGAAACATAATATTCCTTTCTTTGGGGATGAGGTCGCTGATAGATCTTTTGATGCTTTGAAAAACGTATTGACCCATGCACCGTTACTGCATACTCCCAACTACAACCAAGATTACTTTTTGTACCTGCTTTCGATTCCATGATAGGGATGGTTTTAGTTCAGGAAGATGAATTCCATAGTGAACATGTGATTTACTATCTTAGTTGAAATTTGCATCCAACTAAGATTAAACATTCACATGTGGAGAAATTGGCCTTGGCAGCTATTCAAGTTGTCCAACGTTTTCGTCACTACATACTTTTACGCAAAACGACAGTGACCTATGATTGTAACCCTATGATGTACATCTTGACCAAACAATTGCTAGGGGGGAAATAATCTAAATGGATTGTTATCCTGCAGGAGTTTGATTTGGAGTTTGAAAAATCCAAATCCAAGAAATCATTGATATTTTCTGAACTGATGTGTGATTTCCCACGTACTGATACAGAAACTATGGCAGAACAACCAATCGTGGATGAATCCTTGTTTCTTATAGTACCATGAATCCTTGGTATGGAGATATTATTGTTTATCTTCAGACCCAATCTTTTTGGCCTGAGCTTTCACGGTCACAACTACGAAAAATTCGATTCCAGTCTCAACAATATCATATTGTTGGCATCACACTATACCGTCGTGGTGCGGACTCAGTTTTTCGACGATGTTTAACTCATGACGAAGCCGAAAAGGTTTTAAATTATTGTCACTCCGAAGCATGTGGCGGTCATATGTCTGGGTACGCCACAGCCCAAAAGATATTGCGCACAGGTTATTTCTGTCCATCCTTGTTTAAATATTGTATTTATGCGGTCCGAAAATGTCATAATTGTAAAATCTTCGATCGAAAAATGCGCATACCACTTGCTCCTCTTCACCCTATAATTGCTGTCAGTCCTTTTGAAAAATGGGGCATTGATTTCATTACATGTAACCCTCACTCAGCCGAGGGGCATGGGTATATTATTCTAGCAGTAGATTATTTTACCAAATGGGCCGAGGTGATGCCTACATTTGCGGTAGATGGAAAAAATGCAGCTACTTTCGTATTCAATCATGTGATTGCTCGTTTCGGTGTACCCCAAGCGATAATTACTGATCACGGGAGCCATTTTCGAAATATCATGATGACCGAGTTGACGGACCAACTTGGCCTACGCCATGACAGTTCTACACCATATTGTCCGCAGGCTAATGATTTAGTTGAAGCAATTAATAAAGTTTTAGTCACCATGATTAAATGAATCATTGGAATTCATAAGTCGAATTGGCATACTATGCTATTTTCAGCACTTTGGGCATATCGAACCTCAGCAAAAACATCGACAGGTTTTACCCCTTTTCAACTAGTTTATGGTTTAGAAGCGGTATTACCCATTGAATGTGAGATACCGTCACTCCAACTAGCCATAGAGTTATTACCAAACACTTCTGAAGAGGAGAAACATTTTTTATACTTGGCTTAATTAGATGAGAATCGGCACACCGTTGCATTAGCTACCAAAACTCGTGCGAAAAGAATGAAAGTTCAGTATGATAGAAGTGTTACCCCTCGTAATTTTTCAGAAGGAGACCTAGTTTTGATTTATGACCAAGCCAATGATAAACTAAGGCTGGGAAATTTGAACCCATGTGGCATGGTCCTGATATTGTCAAGTGACAGCTTGCAAAAGGGGCCTATGAATCGATTGATTTTGATGGGGTATCTTTAGGTAAACCCAGAAATGGACTTTATCTGAAGAGATATTACGCTTTATTTTGTGTGGAGATATTCTTTGTATATTAGTTACTTTTTAGCTGGTGTGCTATAGATTATAAACGTGTGCCTAGCTTAAGTGTGCTCTTACTATTATTCCCACTTATCTAGATACTTTTGATATCGCAGATGTCGACATCCTTTCAAATGTATATTGGTTTTGCTAATGGTGCTTGTCGTAGTAGACGAAACATCTCTTCCACAACTTGGGTTATTTACTCACCCACTGACGAGTTAGTATCGATGCATGGGGTAAGCCTCAGTCAAACAACGAACAATATTGCCGAATATAGTGTAGTTATTGAATTATTATTGGAATCCATTTCATTTGGAATTCAGAGTTTAATCGTTAGGTTAGATTCTGAACTCGTTGTATTACAGTTAAACCAAGTATATGCCATTAGAAATCCAATATTATTAATTTTATTTTTAAGGGTTCGTCTCTTGGAACGAGAGTTCGATTATATTGAGTATCAACATATTCCAAGAAGTTTAAACACATTAGTAGATGTAATTTCTTCTAATGTTATAAATAGACATTTGCAATAACAAAGTAATAAATCAACATTCCATAACATGATTGAGCAGGTCACTGGAAATAATAGTATATCATAGTATAGATGTAGTGTTCAAAATATAGTACATCGTCTTCGATCATAGGTTCAAAACGCCTTATGATTGGAAAAAAGTGATACAAAAATGAGTCTACAAGTCAATCATCCACTATCCGTGGTGATGATCACGATAATACACTACTGTTCGTACCACCCTAGTAAAAAATCTCCTGAATGGTCCAGGAACACCAATGACATATCTCTGTATATGGAGTGGGATGTCATCTATGGTAGTCTAAGGAATATCCATAGTGAGCTTCTCCAAATGGTGTTCTAAATCAGTCAGGATCTCTGCAGTCTAATCCTGTGGGGGTGGTGGTGGTGTTGCTACATCCCTTTGCCTCCGGTCAAAGGGGTGGAGAATGGTTGGTCAACTCAGACCCACATCTGCAATTAAAATTTTTGGTTATCAGTTTTGGACGATTTAAAAACAAAATAAAAATTAGAAATTAGAACATGTCAAAAGATATTTTTTACCTGACTCATCCCACTGAGCTCCTGGAGGAAGGGGCATATCTCGGTCGCCGCGGAAATCCATGCCTGCATAAGGAAAATCCTCTATCAAAAAAATTTGGTGTTCTAGCCAACGAAATAAGTTGAAGGAAATCGAACAATCTCCCCACCCTCGCTGTGGCAGGCCATGAAAGCAACCCAACGAACCATCCCGGGCTCTCGAGGTTGACCAGCATCAACAGGAATGTGCTACGGGGCTAACATAGGAATCCTCTCTAGAGCAAAGGTGACGACAATGGATCCATATCCGAAGTTGTTTAACTTCCCATTCTTTGCTCTGGTGAGTTGGCCTTTCACATTTGCCAACACTGCCTCGCACCAGTTGAATATGGTGCCTCGAAAACAATCTATTGCGATGCGCATCTGAGATCTAGTAGCTACATGAAAAGCTGCACTTCCGTACAACTTGAAAACTATAAAAGCAATCACTTTTAACTCGGGACGGATGATAGTTTTTATGTCAATCCGTTTGTCTCTGGGATTGGCTTCATCATTACAGAACTCTAATTGTAGGCTGGAAACAGACTGGCCACCTGGCCTAGCCCCAAATAGAGATAGTGGTTCACCTCTCCTACACAAACCAGTCAAAAAATATATGTCTTCCAGCTCAATATCAAGCCGGTGACCTCTGATCACGAAATAGTCTTCTTGAACATCCCATTTGCTCACCAGCCAAGTAAGAAGATCTACTTGAGCTCTCATGCCACTGATAGCCCAAAATTTGAAAAGCTCGCATGCTCTTAAAACTTTCAAAGTAGGTTGATGTATCATTGCTGCTTCATCTACCTCCTCATGTTCCCGTTCTCGCCAAATGAGCATTTTAGATATCCTACAATCAGTAAAATGAAGCATTAGAATCATTTTGAAGAAAAAAATTTGGGTAATTTAGGAGGAAAATGTGTTTTTAAATTCCTTACGGTGCCCCCGCACTTTACGCTCAGATACAGTGTGTAGCTCCACACGAGCTCTGTGTTAAAAGTGCAGGGCCCTGACATTTTCCTTTGTGAGAAAATTTCGAGGTCTGCAGGTACCTAGTGTCCTGCCTGCGGACCCCTGAGAGCAAATTTTTGAATCTATTTTCCTCCCAAAAATGAAATTTTGACCCTAATTCAAAAAATTGAATGAATGAAAAGAAAGAGAAAGAGGTTGTGGATTACCTGGAATAGACGGTTTTCGATTCCGAAGGTCGGTTTGCCCAGAATATTCTCCGAAGCGTTTTTTACCAAAAGCTTTAAAATTTTCACTCCAAACTCAAACGGTAAAAATGAACTTGAAAATTTCCTTTTTATAAGTTTTTTCGAATAAATAAATTTTAAATTTGTTTATTTTTCACTTTAAAAAGATGGTTTTCTCGAAATATTCTTATTATTGAAACATGTGTGTTTAATTTTTCGAGTTTTTGTGCAGAATACCGGATTTTTCCGGAAAAATGATCATTTTTTACGAAGAGTAAACTTTTATCACTTTTTCAGGCTCTTTAAAATTTACGAAAAAGAAAAACCATGGAGTCCTCTTTTAAGCCCTTTTCAGACTCTCTAAAACTGAAAATATTGCCGAGTACTTGACTATTCGAACTCGTTAAAGTAAATGAACGGTCGTCCCTTCAGTATAAGTTTACCCCTTTTCCGGAATGAAATGGACTGTTTACGAAAAAGGTATACGTTGACTAATCATGGTCAATAGAGTTCTCTCTTGCATTATTTTATCCTTTTTCAAGCCTGAGAGACTAAATTTACGAAAAAGTACACCCATGGAGTTTTCTTAAGTTTTTTCTTCTGACTCCCTAAAAATGAAAAACATCGAGTTTCTCCTATACTGGACTCGTTAAAATTTAATAGTAAAGGATCTGTTGATTACAAATAGGAACGGACCTCTCCTTCTTAGGGGTTGATTTTAAACTAATTTGGACTCATCCGATGGATGAGCTTATAAAAAAGAAAATTTTATCCTCCTCAAGCTTGTAAAAAATAAAGAGGTACTTGCCAGAAATGGTGGGGGAAAAGAGAGAAAACAGATTCATTTGTTACACTTTGATTTATAAAAGCGTTACACCACTCTTGAACATGACACTTTTTGTCACACTTCCACCTGGGTTGGGAAATCCTTTGCCTATCAGTTGAGCAAACCACATTAAAGGTCTTAAGCCAGTTTCTGGGTATTATCTTAGGGAAATTGTCACCAAACCATCTGTAGTTTCTTTATGTGTTCAAGAGGTCAGTCAAATAAACCATTCATTTGTAAACATTTGTCTCCATTCGCGTTGACCATCCCTGAATCAGTCCTTGCAAAAAATTTCTTCAAAACTTGATCTATGGCTTCGTGTTGTGAGCTTGCTTACGACAGATCACTTTCTATCGACGACAGCTCATCATCTATGAATTTGATCTAGAAGCCGTCAGTACCTTGGAATTTGCATGCCTTAATGGCAGGTTTCTCGCCTTCGATGACAGGTTGCATCATTGACCTTCAATCGAACGATTCCGTGAAATGTTCGACTTCAGATCACTTATTCACGTTTCATGGATTGTACTGAGTACTCTGAGAAATATTTTTATTATTGGTGGTTTCTCTCACACTTGTTAACAGTTCACATCATTGACTGGTAATCAAGTGGTTTCTACCATGTTCGACTTCAACACATTTAATCGCATGGATAGAATCATACTAGTTCAGAAAGCATAAATCAAGACCATAGATCTAGTTTCCACCATCTAGGCTATGAGGAGTTTTATTATTCATTATGCAGTAGACGATTCATTACAGATGGTTGCGCCCATGCTGTGTCTACACTATTGATGTAATATTAAAATCATTTCTGTATCAGAACAAGTTTAGTTAGTTTTGATCTGAGTATGGGAATGTCTACCTCAGTGATGATATATATATATATATGTGTGTGTGTGTGTGTGTGTTGTGTTGAATGTTTTTACAGGGTTCCGACTGGGGTGTCCATAGGCTAATCCTTGAAATGATAAAGCACATCACTCTTCGAATACTCTCAGACTTCACACTTTAGGGGGCAATTTGTTAAACTGAAATTTGTCACCATGACATTTTAGTCTCCCTTAGAAGTCTACAATATCAAAATTCCTAAATTCAAGCCTTGAAATTAAGAGAATAGCTCATAAAAGTCTTAAAAACTCTCGTACCGCACTTTCTCTTAGTTTTGCCTGCGGTGCCGCACCTTTTGGCTATAAATCCTGTGGAGCCAAATGCACTGTTTATTCATTAAGGGCGCAGACCCCTGTAAAAGATAAAAAAGGCACAAGTAAAATATAGAAGCTCAGTTTGAGTCATTTTTGGAAGCTTCTAGAAACATTCCTGCGGTGGAAAGTCCGCTCTTTTCAGGTTCATGTATCCCATCCATTAAGGAGCTAACCCCTTGGTGTAAGGAACTAATCCCTTTGAAGGAGGATTCTATCCCTTCTTGTATGGAGCTGTAACTTCCTCTATTTCACTATAAAAAGAGGCATAGGGCAGCCTCAAGGGGTTGCAATGGATGAGTTGAAGTTTTAGTATTATTGGAGGCGAAGTGCTGTTAAAACTTAGACCCTTTTAGCTGAGATTTCATGTGGGAAAGATTACATACCTGTATGTATCTCAATTGGAAGAGTGCAAGGCTGGTCAGAGTAAAGGAAACGCCTGTTCCGGACCCCAGCAAGGCCTGTATGACATCAAGGCAGATGGTTGTAAGGCTCTTCTTTATTTAAGTTAATACAAATAAGTCTGTTTTTCTCAATAAGCTGTCAATTGATTGGTTTATTTTATGGATTCCTTGATCACCATAATAGATATGATTTATGAATATATGCTATGCAGGTGCTATTTGATGTTTTTTTGTTTGTGATTGCAGATCTTCAAGGGCGACTCTTTCGAACGACTGAAGGACTACTACTACAAACAAGCGTTGGATCGAAGGTAGGATCATTAAACCTTTATAGCATTTAATTATGAATCACAATATATCTAGAGAAAGATAGTTTTATTTGTTTGTTTGTTGCTAGGTCTGTCTTGTCCGCTCTGTCTTGTCTGAAAGAACGACTTATCCGTCCAACACTCATTTTTCCCTTTATTTTATTTTTTTTCATTTTTTCATTTTGTTCATAGAACCATGCATAGGCACTTATTAATTTCATGGGGCAGAAGAGGGATCCCTATTTATTGAGAGTAAAATAGGTTGTCCCTTCAGAGAAGGATATTTATATACCTCTGATATACTTGCTAAAGTTTCCTCCCCTCCTCACTCTACTCGAATTAGTTGACAAGGAATAACCAAAAATTATAAAAGGTTGATTACAGTAGGTGGTACTATCCATAGATTCAAGCATCGTGATTCGACTGCGGTTTTCTCCTGAAAAGAACACATTTCTCATCAGAGTATAATTGACTAAAAGATGCAAGATCCACATAAAGAGAAGGGATAAACAGATAACAAAGCATTGAAAGTAGCACAAATTCCTCTGAACTTCACCATGCTTGCTTCGGAAACCAAAGAAGGTCTCATGCGGAAACTATCCTACAACTAAAAAGAAACGAAAAGAGTGGGGCTTAAAGTAAATAAAAACAAAACAAAAACAAAGAAAAAAAAAATATGCCTACTCCAAAATCTAACAGAGAATAGGTCTGGCTTACATAAAATGAAATTTCCAATGTAACCACTGATGTATCAGTTGGAAAATATAGGCGAGGGAATGCATATCAAGAAATATATTCAACAATAACAAAAAACAAGAAAAATAAATCGACGCATACCATGAAATTCGAATTTTGAAAATGCACATAGAACAATATGAGAAAAAAGAACATGCAAAGCATTATGCAGAGGCATTATGGTGTTCAAACACTGCGAAAAAATGACATGTAAGATAAATATTTTGAACTTCCAAACTGGGTGAACATAAAGAAAGAAGAAAACTTGTGTGTTCACAACAAAGCTCACTAGGTATGACTCCTTGAATTATTGAGCGTTGGATCATGTGAAACAAATGGAGGATGCGAAAATTGTGAAATAGATTGATTTTAAATTTGTGTCGCACAATGATGAGGAGCCTTGAAAGATAAAACATTGTTCTAGTCAGAATTGGAACTGGCATCAAGACTACGAAAACTAGACATAACCATCAGTACAGGTTGAAGTTCCTCAAAAACTTTCAGTGGTTCCAAATCATTAGAAGATATATCATAAAAAACCATAGGCTCAGAAAGATCAACAACTGAAAAATTAGAGTCGTGATCAGATGAATTGTTGAAGAAATCACGCCATCCATGATTAGAAATTTCAAGGTAAAAATAGAGGCATCCTCATGATTTGATGAATCATAAATAGGGGAAGACTGAAAACAATAAATTTCACCCTCTATTTTTTCATAATGATAACATGATATATTGGAGAGATCAAGAAGAGAAGATTTTTCCTCTGCGCACTCAGATGTAAAATTGATATTCCACGAGTTTTGAGTGTGATAAAAAATAAAATCATCAGAAACAGATTCTTCACAAGATTCAACCAGAATGATAGAATCCTGGAAAATTTCAAGATAATGAGGCAGAGGTGTGGAAGGAGAAGAATAAACCTTCATCACAAGTTCTTATTCATAAATAAACTCCCACACATAGTCATCATAAATGATATCGCAAATTTGTTGTTCCACACTAACTCCACCATGAATGTGATCCTCATGAACATCAAAACACACAATTGAAAGAGGTGGACCAAACAACTCACTAAGTTAGGAGGAACAAATGAACAACCATATGGAGGAAAAGGAGAAAGAATATCATCGTAAAAATCAAATTCATAGTCTAATCCTACGCTGAACTTTTGAGTATGTGGGGTGGAAGAAGATGGTGGTAAATCAACGGATGAACTTTCAAGTTCTCCCACCTCAACCTGCAAAATTAGAGTTGTCTAATGAGCAGAAGATGAAGAGTCACTTGGAACAAAAACTTCCTTCTTCGCATATTTAGGAGCTCCATAACTGAGGTATGTTGGGAGAATTTCAAAAGATTCATATTCTTGTGGATTCATTGAATTTTGAACAAGAAATTCGAACTTATCTTTCATCAAATTCTAGTCAATATCATCTTCAGAAAATTTGAAAAAAAATGAATGAAGCGATCATGAAAATCATCAAGAGATTCATCAGGTGCTTGTTGTAATTGCATTGATTTTCTTGAAAACAAATTTTAATCATACCTATCAAAGGCACGATAAATCTCTTTCACGAGATGTTGTAAAGATTGCATGGAAGTGATTGGAAATGTGTAACACCATTCCTTTATGCCTGCTTTGAACATGAGGACAAAGAACCTGCATGTAATATCATCACAATGGATGATCCAGGTGGATATTGGTGGCCACCCGCCTATTCCACTTAGGGCCCCACCATTTTTTCTTTCAGTTTTTCAATTTTCTTAATTGTAGAACAATTTGCTATTTTTAGCATTTTTCGGGTCGTGAACTTCTAGAGCCGTTTTGAGGCCCTAAACGACATTTTTTGGGAAAATCAGCACCAACCTGGAATTTCCTTTGATGTTTCTCACATAAAAATTTGTATTAATCGGATAGATATTTCTAACGAGGTATTGTGCACATCAAACAAAGATCGTATTCCAAATTTACGTCCCTGGGAAGTTGATGTACTAATTTACCCAAACAGGGCCCATAGTTTTGGCGCTTCATCTCTTAGGGTTAGGTTTTTGGATGTTTAGGGCTTTCCATTGTTTCTAAATAATAAATAGGCCCTCGAGCCTCATTATAACATAGTTCAGAGGCCTGTAGCCGCCACATCTCTTCTTAGATATAATCTACCAGCGCCCTAGCTAGTTTGTTTCCATTCTGTTTGTAAACAAATTCCAGTTCTTTGATATTAATGAAATGAAGTGTTATTTCTGCTGCATCTTTATATTTATGATTATATGTGTATTATGTTTCATTCCTGCATAAATTTGGATAAGTGATATCATTGGGGTTTACTCTTTCTCGATCCTTATTTGCATGTCCCCAACGAGTTTGGGATATAAGGAGTTAGGGCTCGATCTGGTTGAACCTTTGCAAGATCAGCCTCGCAAACCCTGAAAACCGCCCATGGGGGATGAAAAGAAAGATGAGGGATCGGGATATCCTATCAAAATATTTCTCAAGGAGGCCCTTGAAAAAAAGAAGGAACACAATGATGGATAACTTTTCCCAGATCCTTCAACGACTCCCCACTGGTGGTGCATCTGCATCTAGCAGCCACTCCGGAGGTGCAACTCCTTTTAAGGTACAAGTAAACTTTGACGTTCCCATATTTGAGGGCCAAATAGATGTAGACATTGTAGATAGATGGTTGAATCTATTAGAAGGATATTTCTCAGCTCATGAATTTTCCAACCAGGAGAAGATTATTTTTGCACTCCTCAAAGCTGCCCCCCATGTCAAGGACTGGTGGGAAACCTACTGTGAGAAAACGGATGAGGGGGAAACCTCTTTCTTCTCGAGCATACCCACTTGGAATTATTTCCGAGACACCATCAGGGAAAAATATTATCCTGTGGTGATCTTTGAGGACAAGGTACATACAATGGAGTACGTTGTGGCAACAAAGGGATCAAGATGTGCATGAGATGACGAATATGTTCCATACCTTGTGCACAAAGTTGGGTATCAAAAATTTGAAGAAACATTTGGTGCTGAAGTACCATAGTTGTTTGCATAGATACATTTAGGAGGAAATGGAGTTCCTCGACATCTCCTCACTTGGTACGGCATACCGATATGCTGCCAATATTGATAAGAAATTAAAATAGAATAAGAGAGACTTTGGATCTGCGAATAAAAAGCAAGGAAAATGTGCCCCCAAATAGTAGAATAAAGGAGAAAGCCAAGGCATGGCAGCCCAATACAACCTTCCAAAGCTGCAAGAAAAGAAAAACATCGTGAAACTGAAGAAGGACACAAGAAAGTGGTGTGAGTTCCATAAGAGCTCCACTCACAAAACAAGTGAGTGTCGGGACAAGCAGTCACCGACGGCCGAGATTAAGGCTTCTAAATCAGATGTATGCTCTGACTCTGGATCAGAGCTCGACAAGGGGAATGAAAAAGGGAAGCAGATTATCGATGCTAAGCCCAATGCCACTGTTGCCATCGCAAATATCTAGAAGGAGGAACTGGAATATCCATTGGAGGAGGAGCGTATTTTCCACTCCCAGATGTGGGTAAAGGTTTCCCCACTATAGTTCATTGTAGACAGTGGGAGCTAAAAGAACCTCATTTCAATAGAGGTCATGAAGCGGTTGGTCTTGTCAACCACATCAAACCCACAATCACACACCATCGGGTGGCTTCACTAATGATGCGATCTCCATGTTAGCCAACAGTGTTGCCTTTCGTACAGCATCAAGCCCTTCAAAAATGAGGTATTATGTGACATTGCTCCTCTTGATGTTTGTTATGTATTATTAGGCCAACCATAATTGTTGAAGCGACATGCTGTGTATGAGTCCCGACATCATGTTATTATTGTTACTTTGGAAAATATTTTGTACATGATACCAGAGGTACCACCGAATGCTACTATCTCTTTCATTACTGCAAAACAATGCAGTAAGCTCATTTCCAAAACTAGGAAATTTTTTGTCCTGATGATCCACCCTCAGGGAAAGAATAAGATTGTGGCCACGACCTCCAGATAGGGCTCCTCCCTGAGACAACAACAAATAGACAAGGTCGTGGAGCAGTACAAGGACATCTTTACCTCACTTGTAGGGGTGCCTTTTGTTGAGATTCAACAAGATGATGAGCTTAGTGAAAAGAGTTGCCTTCACTAAGTGGGCCCGCAGGCTATTTTTGGCACAAAGTATATTTTTAGACTATGTCTATTTTTAGACATGTCAGTCATATTCTATGAGTTGCATGATGCTATTTTTTGATGGTTGGTCAAGTTGGAAAAATAGATGGACTTCTATTTTTAGACATATTGGGTGGAATCTATTTTTAGATTGCCAATTTAAAAATAGATATGTCGAATATTATTAGCTCTTAATAATATTTGGACTATAAACATTATCTTATTCTCTTGGAGCACTTCAGTTAGGTGCATAGATGTGGCACAGCAGCTGACATAAGGAATTACGCTATTCCTGAGAGTTTACTGGAGTTAATGCATGAGGACTTCAGTTAGAACTCATGTGACAGAGTTGGTGGAGTTATAGAAGTAGTTGGTGGAGTTGCATTTAGTTTAACTCAGTTAGACTCAGTTGAGCTAGTTGTATCTAGTCTAGCTGATTGATACACTAGTGAGAGTGGTGTGAATCAATTAGTTAATTAATTCACTAAATAATTAATCATTAATCAACTGAAGAATACATCATTTAACTACAGTGCATGGACAGTTTCAGTGGAGACCAGTGGAGAGGTAGGTGAAAGAGAAAGTGTGACTATTAGTTGTGACTATAGTGATGCATTGATTGCATCCAACACTCAGTGGAGATGCCAATGAGGATTGCGCAGTGCAAGCTTGGTGGATTCAAGTTCATTCAGAGCCATTCTTCAGTAGGGATTGCACAGTAGAGGAAGGCTAGCAGGTGGCAGAGATTGGTGCATGGATTTGCAAGATCGGGCCTGATTAGTGTGTAGTGATTGTATTGTACTGAGAGCTTGATATGATCAGCTTTGTATGAGGATTGTTACATGATCTCTATGACATATATTATATACAGATATTTGGGGTTTTTAGCTTCAGGCTTTCTCGTTAAATAGTTGTGTTAATGTGTGTGAATTTTTATGGTTTCATGTGTGCATTGCAATTGATTTAATTTCCGCATGTGATGATCAATAGTGGAATAGATTATATATTGTGCATGAAGTTAAAATAGTGTGTGATCAGGAGAATCTTGGATATATAACACATAATTTATATAATTTCTACATGGTATCAGAATGATATTGATCAGAGCAGATTGCAATTATTGAAGCGGTTGAGTTTTTTGCTGGTGGAATTCGAATTTGCTGCGGTGTTTTCTTGGTGTTGAAGTTGAGCATTCATTGAAATGTCTTTCAACGAATTTCTATTGGAGTATGCCCTTGATGGTAGCTTGAATTATATTGCATGGAATGATAGGATGGAGGTGGTGTTGGATGATAATGGGTTGAAGGAGTTCATAGATGCTGAAATTCCAAAACCTGCTTCTAGCAATGCAGCCGCACTTGACACATGGCAAAAGAAGACAACAAAATGTCGAAGGATTTTGTTGGAAGATGTGAAGGATCAAATAGTGTCCAGCCTTCACGGTAAAGCTTTTCCATTCTTAATGTGGAAAGCTTTGACAGACTTTTTCCAAAGCAGAAGCGACCAAAGGAAGTTGGCGCTTAAAGACAAGCTTAGAAAAATAAAAATGGAGCAAGGCGAAAATATACCCAAGTACCTCATGAAGTTCGTCCACTGCAAGGATGAGCTAGGAAGTGTGGAAGTTACTTTAGATGAAGAGGACTTGGTGAGCTTGGCTCTCCTTGGGCTTCCGAAGAGTTGGCATAGCTACGAGGACTCTGCCAATGGTCGGGAGAAACTGCTGGGATGGGAGCGACTTTGGTCGGATCTTGTGCAGGAGGAGATAAGGCGGGGTACCAGGGATGGATCTTCATTGAAGAATGAAGATGAAGAAAATTGTTCTTTGGCTGCCAAAGAAAGGAAAGGGAAGGGAAAGAAAAATTATTCTCGATCCGGTGCGAAAGGCAAGAAGCAGGACTTGTCCACGGTGAAGTGCTTTCACTGTCACCAACATGGACATTACGCCACTAATTGTCCACAGAAGAAGAAAAATAAGCAGGCTGTTGGATCTGCAGCTGGAGAGGCCTTAGCTTCACAGTTTGAGTTGGATTTTTCGTTGATCGCATGCTTGGTTTCAAGTGTGATGGGATCAATGTGGTTTCTTGACAGTGGTGCATATTTCCATATGACCGGAGACAAAGGTTTGTTTAGTG
The DNA here is from genome assembly GCA_034641835.2 of Pinus albicaulis. NCBI lineage: Eukaryota > Viridiplantae > Streptophyta > Pinopsida > Pinales > Pinaceae > Pinus > Pinus albicaulis. The sequence continues at coordinate 508,462,085 of CM076581.1, read as the reverse complement.
ATCTGGATGAAAAGGATCTTGGAGTGCACATCGAGATGGGCGATGATGGTATATACAGTGCGACTGGTATCGGGACCATTTCCTTTGAGAGGGAGTCTGGTAAACCTGTCATCTTGAAGGATGTCATGCATGTTCCAGGATTGAAGAAGAATCTGATCTCTGTGGCGATGTTGGAAGACAAGGGATATGATGTTGTTTTTAGTGAGGGAAAGGCTTTCCTGCATAGTAAAACAGCTAGTGAAACCCAGAGGATAGGGGTTCGAGTTAAGAACCTTTATCAATTGCAGGTAAATGGTTGCACAACAATGGCAGGAAAAGTAGAAGGAGTGGTGAGCCGGGATGAGGGCGAATTGTGGCACAGGAGATTGGACCATCTTCACCATGGCGCTTTGAAAATTTTGCAGCAGATTTCTACCGGGCTTCCCAAGGGTACACTTGCACAGTCAGATTAGTGCAAGGGATGTACTTTGGGAAAATTTGTGAAGACCACTTTTCATGAGAAGGATAGTCGCACCAGAACGATCCTTGAGAGAATTCACACAGACGTGTGTGGACCTTTCTCAGTAGCTTTGACAACAAATCACATGTATTATGTAATATTTTTTGATGAATTTTCTCATGAGTGCTGGATCTTCTTCATGCAGAAGAAGAGCAAGACATACTCAAAGTTCTGTGAGTTCAAGGCGCTGGTTGAGAAAGAATCGGGGAAGCAGGTGAAAGCTCTTAGGAGAAATAATGGTGGTGAATACATCTCTGGCGAATTCAAAGACTTTTTCAGTGCAGAAGGAATTCGAAGAGAACTCATAGTGCCTCATAACCCACAATAGAATTGGGTCGCAGAGAGAAAGAACAGAATGATCGTGGGTGCTGCACGAGCGATGCTGCATGATCAGGGCCTTCCCATACACTTGTGGGCTGAAGCATGCAACATTGTGGTTTATGTGCAAAACCGTTGTCCTCATAGAGTACTTGGCATGAGTACACCCGAACAGGCATTTTCTGGTAAGAAGCCTGATAGTTCTCATTTGAAGATTTTTGGCTCACCTGTTTACATTCATGTGGCGAAGGATGCCAGGAAGAAGCTGGAGCTGACCGCAAAGGTTGGGATATTTTTGGGGTACATAGAAACACCCCACAATTATCGTGTGTATTTTCCAGACAGTCGAATGACTATTGTGTGATGGGATATCAAATTTCATGAGGAGAAAGCCATGAAGTTGTTGCTTGAGAGGGAGCTACACTTGCATGTAGATGAGGATCTACTTGTTCCTAAAGATGAGCCTCTGGATGTGGATCGGCCACAAGAGGAGGGTCATGGAGTGGAAGAAACCACTCATGCATCGCCAAACATTAGAGGGCGGAAGCGCACTACAGAAGTTGAGCGACTGAATCTTGATGCAGCGCAGAATGTAGGAGCACCTACATCACAGCGCATACAGAGACAGTCACGTGACCAATTTATGGGATACATGGCTCTGATGAGCAAGTGTATCGTGACAGAACCATATTCTTTTGAAGAAGCTGTGGAGGATCCCACATGGGTAGATGCCATGGTGGAAGAGTATGATTCGATTGTCAGAAACTGTGCATGGGAGATTGTCCCAAGGCTAGAAGGGAAATCAGTGGTAGGTTCGAGATGGATCTACAAAGTGAAGCAAGCTACTGACGGGAGTGTCGAGAAGTACAAGGCAAGATTTGTTTCCCAGGGCTTATCACAGATCGAGGGGATCGACTATGAAGAAACCTTTGCACATGTCGCAAGGTATTCTTCCATACTGACTATCCTTTCTCTCTCAGCGTAGATGGGTTAGCACATTCATCAGATGGATGTGAAGACTGCGTTCCTTAACGGAATCATTAAGGAGGAGGTGTACATTGAGCATCCTGAAGGATTCGAAATCTTCAGCAGCGAGTCGCATGTGTGCAGGCTCAAAAGAGCATTGTATGGGCTGAAACAAGCACCTCATGCTTGGTACACACAGATAAACAGTTATTTCACCGGACTTGGATTCACCAAGAGTGAGGCGGATCTGAACCTATACTAGATTGTGGTGGAGGGTAAGTTGTTGATCATTGTACTTTATGTAGATGATTTGATACTAACAAGTGATGAACTGTTGATAAATTCATGCAAGGCAGATCTTGCAAAGGAGTTTGAGATGAAGGACTTGGGCCTCCTTCATTATTTCCTGGGATTGGAAATTTGGAAACGGAAGGGTGGATTGTTTGTGTCTCAAGGCAAGTATGCCTGGGAGATATTGGAGAAGTTCAACATGCAAGGCTGCAAGCCTATCGACACTCCTCTTCCTGGTGGTTGGAGGAAAGAGGATGCTACATCGGCATAGGTAGTGGATGCCACTGTTTATCAACAGTTGGTTGGTTCGCTCATGTATCTAGTCAATACACGACCGGACATATGCTATGTTGTTAACCATCTTTCACAAGCTATGGTTAAGTCTACCAAGCTCTTTTGGAAGGCAGGCAAGTATGTCCTGAGATATCTCAGGGGCACATCGGGATATGGATTGTGGTACAAACAGTCGAATGAGTTGAAGCTGCATGGCTTCACGGATGCAGATTGGGCAGGGAGCCCAATGGACAGAAAGAGCACATATTGAGGGATATTCGGTATTAGGTCTACAGCAATTTCTTGGTACAGCAGGAAACAGAGATCCGTGGCACTCAGTTCAGTGGAGGCCGAGTACATGACAGTAAGTTTGGCTGCTTGCGAGGCTATATGGATGAGGAAGATCCTGGTCGGGTTGTTCGGTTCACACTTAGATCCTACTGTGATATATTTTGATAATCATAGTTGCATTAAACTCTCGGTTAATCCAGTATTTCATGATAGATCTAAACATATTGACGTTCAGTACCATCATATCAGAGATTTTGTGCAGTGGAAGATCATGTTGCTTTCTTACATTCTTACGGAGGATCAGGATGCAGATATTTTGACGAAGATGCTCACCAAGAGCTAATTCGAATACCATAGAGACAGGATTAGGGTGGCAGATAATCCCTATCTTGTTGAGAGGGAGTGTTGAGATTCAATAAGTTGATGAGCTTAATGAAAAGAGTCGCCTTCACTAAGTGGGCTCGCAGGCTATTTTTGGCGCAAAGTCTATTTTTAGACATGTCGATCATATTCTATGAGTTGCAGGATGCTATTTGTTGATGGTTGGTCAAGACTTTGGAAAAATAGATGGACTTGTATTTTTAGACATATTGGGCGGAATCTATTTTTAGATTGTCAATCTAAAAATAGATATGTCGAATATTATTAGCTCTTAATAATATTTGGACTATAAACATTATCTTATTCTCTTGGAGCACTTCAATTAAGTGCACAGATGTGGCACAACAGCTGACATAAGGAATTACGCTATTTCTGAGGGTTTATTGGAGCTAATGCATGAGGACTTCAGTTAGAACTCATGTGATAGAGTTTGGTGGAGTTATAGAAGTAGTTGGTGGAGTTGTATTTAGTTTAACTCAATTAGACTCAGTTGAGCTAGTTGTATCTAGTCTAACTGATTGATACACTAGTGAGAGTGGTGTGAATCAATTATTTGATTAATTCACTAAATAATAACTCATTAATCAACTGAAGAATACATCAGTTAACTACAGTGCATGGACAGTTTCAGTGGAGACCAGTGGAGAGGTAGGTGAAAGAGCAAGTGTGACTATCAGTTGTGACTATAGTGATGCAGTGATTGCATCCAACACTCAGTGGAGATGCCAATGAGGATTCTGTGATTGCAAGCTTGATTAAGATTCAAGTTAAATTTTGAGAAATTCTTGAAGCGAGTTAGCAGGTAGAGGGCTAGTAGGTGGCAGAGATCGGTGCATGGATTTGCAAGATCGGGCCTGATTAGTGTGTAGCGATTGTATTATACTGAGAGCTTGATATGATAAGCTTTGTATGAGGATTGTTACATGATCTCTATGACATATATTATATACAGATAGTTGGGGTTTTTAGCTTCAGGCTTTCCCGTTAAACAAATGTGTTAATGTGTGTGAATTTTTATGCTTTCATGTGTGCATTGCAATTGATTTAATTTCCGCATGTAATGATCAATAGTGGAATAGATTCTGTATTGTGCATGATGTTAAAATAGTGTGTGATTAGGAGAATCTTAGATATATAACACATAATTTATATAATTTCTACACCTTTGAATTGTCAGGTCAAGCACCCCATCGATCTAACCTCGAGTGTTCAACTACCTAATGGACCGATCTATCAGCGCTCTCTTCTGGAGAACAATGAAATCAAGAGGGAGATTCAGGAGCTGCTACAAAAATGTCACATCCGGCCGATTTCATTTCCCTGTGGGAGCCTAATTGTGTTGGTGCAGAAGAAGGATGGGACTTGGAGACTCTGTATTGACTATCGGGTGTTGAACAAGATCATAGTCCGGAAAAGGTACCCGATCCCACTGACTGATGACCTCCTAGACCAACTCAAAGGGGTGAAATCTTTTAGCAAGATTGACTTGAAGTCTGGGTATCCCAAGGTACCAATTGAACCCTCTGGTTTGTGGAAGACTACCTTCAAAGCTAAGGAGGGCCTTTTCGAATGGTTGGTCATGCCTTTCGTGTTGACGAATGCTCCCATGACCTTCATGAGGCTGATGGACGACATCTTGTGGCCATTCACCAACTCATTTGTAGTAGTTTACTTGTATGACATCTTGATCTTCAGCCAGACTTGGGAAGAGCACCTCCACCACATCTGAAAAGTCCTACAAACACTGCTCTAACATAATTTATCGTGCCAATTTGGAGAAGTGCGCTTTTGGCATTATCCAGGTTCGGTATCTGGGATACATTATTAATGAGTGGGAGGTGCATGTGGATCCAACCAATATCCAATTCATTCAGGATTGGCCATCCCTAACCACTCTAATAGAGATTCGCATCTTTCTAGGTCTTTCTAATTTCTACCGCAGGTTTGTGTTGGAATTCTCTCATATCAGTTGGCGCTTGAGTCAAGTCACCAAGGGAGGAGCGAAAGAAAATTTATTTGGTCGGTATATCAACAGAAGGCCTTCGTAGAATTGAAACATCACCTCTGCTATGCTCCAATGCTCACATTACCAGACTTGTAACAACCATTTGAGATCGAGACATATGCCTCAGACTATGATATTGGGGAAGTTATTACTGAACAAGGGCATGCAGTGGCATATCACACAATATACAAGTATCAGAATTATGAAAAAGAAATGTATTCCATTGTAATGCACTATCTATGGAAGAATTGTTGGGGAAGAAATAAGAAGCTCCACATGGACAGCAGAATATAGTTCATACATACACAAGGGAAGTTGCAGAACGTTCACCATCAGAAGTGGTCCACATATCTGCAACAGTTTCATTTAAAAATCAAGTACAAGAATGGAAGCACCAATAATGTTGCCAAATTCCTCAACCGACCACCGATCATGGAGCTAACCACTATTCTCAACTCTTGTGGGAAAGTGACTTTTGATTGGGTGTTTCTCTACAAGAGCGATCCAGAATTTGGCCACACATACAAGGCACTCTTGGAGGGTACGCAAGTTCCATATTTTCACCTCCATGATGCCCTGCCATGTCACCTAGGACACCTTTGTTTTCCTTCAAGTGAGCGTGCCAAGATTATTTTGGAAGCACACTACAGTTGGGTCGCTAGGCATTTCAGGGTCGAGAAAACATTGGCAGTACTGTAGAATTATTTCTATTGGCCGAACCTTCGACAGGATGTCAGGAAGTGCATCAGATCCTGCACTGCTTGCGCCAATGCCAATCCGACGATCAAGAAGCAAGGCCTCTATACTCTGCTACCTACCCCTAATCGACCTTGAGAATCCATCTCCATGGATTACATGTCATACCTTCCTTCTGCTAAGCATGGAAATGACTGTGTTTTCATGGTCGTCGAAAGATTCTCGAAGATGGCCATTATGATGACCTGCAAGAAGAATATCACAACATAAGCCACTGCTAAACTCTTCTTTAAACGAGTGTGGGTGCACTTTTGGATCCCACGGTCTATCATCTGAGATTGGGATAGCAGGTTCCTCATCACATTTTGGTCTAGCCTCTGGTCAATGTTGGACACCAAGCTCACCAAGTCCACAACTTTTCGTCCCCAAAATGATGGCCAGACAAAGGTCGTCAACATGATGATCGTACAAATTATGCACCAGTACAATTCAATGCATCCACGCACATGGAATGAGAGCCTTCCCTATGTACAACATAGTTATAACTAGGCTCTCCACATCTCAACTGATCACAACCCATTTTAGGTGGGATTGGGATTCCAGCCACTATGTCCCATTAATGTAGTCATGCCATTTGCGGCTACTCAGGCCAATTTGTCTCATGTCCAGTTTGAAGCGAACAAAGCGAATAGCTTCATTGAGTGCATTCATCATATCCACCAACAGGTTCATGACGTATTGGACAGAGCCAATGCTAAGTACAAGCAACGACATGATCAATATTGGGTGCCACACAACTTCTAGGTGGGTGACAAAGTGTGGCTACATTTGCAGAAGGAGCGCCTTGCTAGACCCCACCGCAAGCTTTGCCCACTCCGATAGTCATACACCATTACCAAGGCTGTAGGGTACAATGCCTTCGAGCTCAATATTCCACCATTCCTTGGTTTACACCCAGTGTTCAATGTGGACCACCTACGACCCTACTTCCCACCTCTAATAGACACCTCCGACATTACAGAACAACTCACACAAAAAAAGTTAAACCCAGACTGCATGGAACATGCCACCACAGATCGTATCATAGACATGAAAATCAAGAACACTTTCTAGCTGAAGATCCAAATTTATCGGTTTGTCAAAGCTGGCCAACTCTTGCACCAAGGCAAGTGGTTCACCAGGGACCAAGTTCAGCAGAAGTTTTCTCATCTCATGGAGGAAATCAACGCAATGGGGACCATTACTTCCTAAGGGGGGAGGAATGATATAGGTGAATATTGGTAGCCACCTGCCTATTTCACTTGGGGCCCCACCATTGTTTTTTTCATTTTTTCAGTTTCCTCAATTATAGCACAATTTACTATTTTTAGCAGTTTTTCGAGTCGTGAACTTATGGAGCCGTTTTGAGGCCCTAAACGACGTTTTTTTGGAAAACCGGGAGCAACATGGAATTTCCTTTGATTTTTCTCACATAAAAAGTTGCAGTCCTCGGATATATATTTCTAACGAGGTATTGAGCACATCAAACGAAGATCGTATTCCAAAATTATGTCCCCGGGAAGTTGATGTACCAATTTACCCAAATGGGGCCCATAGTTTTGGCGCTTCATATCATAGGGTTAGGTTTTTGATGTTTATGGTTTTCCATTGTTTTTGAATAATAAATAGGCCCTCGAGCCTCATTATAACATAGTTCAGATGCTTGTAGCCACCACATATCTTCTTAGAGATAAGCTACCAGCGCCCTAGCTAGTTTATTTCCATTCTGTCTATAAACAAATTTCAGTTATTTGATATTAATTAAATGAAGTGTTATTTCTGTTGCATCTTTGTATTTATGGTTATATGTGTATTATGTTGCATTCTTGCATAAATTTTGATCAATAGATGTTATGTTGAGTGATTTAAAAAAAAAAACGAGTGATGTGCTCGAGAATAGTTGTTCAACCCTCTCCATCGAATTTCATATTTGACAATTCATTAATAATTCCCACAGGAACTTTCAAATTTGCAGTTCTAGAAAAACATGCCAAGGTTAATATTTTGCAATAATCCATTTAAGGGTGTGGAAAGTTCAAAGAGACTTAATGGGATCAACTTGTCATCTGACCATCCTTCCAGCGCCATAAATGTTGACAGTGCTAGACCCACCAACATTCAAGGGATCTCTCTGATATGAATTCCCAATTAGACATGACACCAGTTGGTGTAGGAGTCCCATCTGGAATACATTCTAGTTGCTGATACAGTGGGTTTCAATGATGTGCCTTTGTTGCAATAACACATAGAGTGGTGTATGGTAACTTTGGCGGGAAAAAGTGTGTGACTCTGTGAAATGTCAAGTGTAATGTATGAAGGTTATAACACACAAAAGGAAAGTGAGTGATCCCCTTAGAAGGTTGTAATAGTATGCAACTTGAAAGGAACAAACGAGCATAAAGACATCACTAGTTAATTTGTGAAATAGTTCACAAGTTAATAGTGATGGAAGTATACAGAACATGTATTCAACAAGATTCGTACCAATGCGAATGGAATAGTTCATAAGCATAAGTGTAAGTGAAATAGCATACATTAAAAATACAACAAGAATAGTCCTACTATATTCACAACATATGCATGAAAATGTTTTGGCTCTGAGATTTTATCCATTGATAGACCACTCGCATGGCTTCTTCTTCTTCTACTCTTCGCCTCTCTTATTCTTCCTGATTCCTCTTCTCTAGTTCTTCCCTCTTCTTTTGTTATGCTTCATGCATCCTCTGTTTCATCCTCTTCTCTTCTGCTAAAGCCGCTTTCATAATGACTGGATCCACTTTCATCTTCCAACTTCAATCTGCCCTTGAGATATATGTAATCTTCTTCTTACCCTTTTCATGCAGTAGGTTTCTCCCTTATGCTGGTACTTCTTTTGGACTAACCTCTTTCTGTGGTGTAACCTATGAAGTTCCTGTAAAACTAACTGGTTCACAAGACTTGGAGGAATTATAGCAATTATTCCATGGTTCCTCATAAAACTAGTAGAATGTCCCACTTATCCACTGGATATGAATTATTACACAGTTATCTCTACAAACATTATAGGGATCGTACATATTAAAGTACATAGTATCGAATGCAAATTTTTATAGTGCATTTCCTTCAATGCCCATGACTTCCAGGTTCTTGATGTCATACAATCTGATCTGTAGGAAGATTTTTCCAAGGTGATTTATTCTTCTTGTGCAAATCTAACGACAACCCTATGGAGAGATCATACACATGTTCTTTCATGACTAACTTATTGGTGGCATACCTAGGTAAAAGATGCAGAAACTTTTGTCAGTCAAACACTCTGAGGAAAGTGCCATCAGATGAAGCAAACCAATCTTCTATCTCTGAGACTGCTTCCATTGCCCCATGTGACATGCAAGGTGGATATTCCTCAAAAATAAACTTGCATAACGGAATGAGGAAGTGGTAAGCTAGATTTTTGGTTACTCCTCTGTGGCTACACTCCGAGAGCAGTCTGCAGTATATGTGAACAAAATGTATCATGGTCTCCAATTCCAATTCATGCCATAATGAATTATGGGCGCAAATTACATCCATTAGATATGAGTCATGTAAAATCTATCTTTCCTGCCCTTGAGAGGAGCTAGGGAGTTGGCTACATGGATAATCAGTTATCGAGCCAACAAGTCTGACTAGTTGAATGGTCTATGTTCGTTCACAACTTGGTTTAGTAAGAATTCCCACCCTTCAGGGAAGGTCTTAGTGCTCTTTTTTCCATAGATTCTGCAACATAAAATTATCAAGAGCTGATAGGCCCTCCTGACAGATTTTATCTTGTAGGTGTTGGTGGGTGTCTCACGAAATTTTTGATGTCTCTTTCACCCAACTTTTAAAAATGTACTTTGTGCTCAAGTAGTTGGTGTTAGCATAAAAGAAACAATCCATGAGAAATTGTTTCTCCAAAAAACCATACATGAGATGGTAATTTGTTTCCAGAAAAAGAATCAATATTTTGTCTGCTGACATTATTCAAAGTCATAGTATTGAGATCAATATGTGAAACTATCCCGCGGAAAACATTTGCACATGGGAAATCCAGATATTTGCATGCAACATTATGTAGTCCTGACTGATGAACATTGATATATATATATGTCAATATTCCAAATCTTCTTTGAAGCTCCTTGCTCAAAATGCTTCATTCACTTTCTGCCATGCGATACCTGATTCCATTTCTATGAATAGTTGAGTATCTTAATAAACTAGGAAGTTTACCGACGTACTCTCAGCTGCCTCCCTGGTACTGCTCTCTGTGACATCCTTTGAAGAATCTCTCCTAGGTGCCATGATATCAGTGACTGATGAAGAGAAGTGCTCAACAACTGTGATACCTCTAGGAGGAAAAGGCACTCATAACAACAACAAATCAACTTACAAAGAAATATCATAAAATTAACCAGTGAACTAAAGGGTAAAATTGTGCAATTCTTGAGGTCAAGGGAGAAGGATTGGATTTAGGAACTGCACATTTTGCAGTCTCAATAGCCAGTGATGCAGCCTTAGGCTTAATACTGCGCAATGTGAAGTTAAGCCTGGGCAGAATTAGGGAGAGACTTCGCATTACATAATCTCAGTGGCCCAGGGATCATGATTGAGCCCTGGAAATGCACAATGCATAGTTGGGTCAGCCTGTAATACGTATTGTACAGTCTCAGATGCCAAGCTGAGAGCCTGAGCCTTGGAATTTCACAATGCACAGCTATGCGAGGTAAGTGTTGGCCCTGCAAGGTGCAGATTTGATCGGAAAGAGTGTGGGAAATTGGAAAATCTGAGTGATTGCCACTGATGGTGCAAGTTAAAGTGCATATATGAATAATTATATATATATAATAGTGAAAACCAAGTGCAAAAAATAAACATGCGGAAGGAAAACCAAACATGCATAGAGAGTTATTGAAGGACAAACCAAACTAATAATTCTACAAGATAATATAAGTTAAAACTCCAACAACCATGAAGAGAAACAATAAAAACAACACTTACATAATCAAAATGAAGAAAAGCGACAAACAAAGTGGAAAAAGAGGACAAAAGAAAAACTCACTTGGAAACGCACTACAAAATCCATTGAAGGCTCCGTGATCTCGTTGGGAATGCTAGAGTTCTAATATCAAATGCACATACGATATCTAGAGGCATCTATTAAATATATTTAGGTGGATTAGAGTTTATGGCATGCATGGCTAAAATCAAGGAAAGAGAGACACTTGGAAAAAAGTTCCAAAAATAGTAAGTTTGCCACCTTCTAGAAACTAATAATGAATCCCCATTTTCTAGGGATATATATATATAGTATATTTATTTTATTTTTTTCTTTTTCAATTAACTTGCCATGCACACTGTTAAGAAGGATTGTGAAATTCCTGAGGATTGGGCATCATTTTGACTCAATTCATTGCACATTTTTTGAGGTAATGAAATGATTTGCACATATTTGAGCTTAAGGCTGGGCTTCCATATGGAATTACGCAGTTTCCATGCTCAAGGTTTGCCTGCATGTTTGGATTGCACAATTCTGATCCTCAGTTTGCCCCACCTTCCAAGAAGACACAGTTTCTTGAGGCAAGCCTAGCAATGCTACAAGGTAAAGTCAAGAGTTAACTTGTGTTTGAAATATATCAAGCTGGGATCAACTTCATCACATGCACAACATGAAAATATTAGTCTTGGTCAAAACACAAATACTTGACAACAATAAAATCTAAGCTACTTTGGACAGAAGGGAAGGCTCCAAAATCAAATCATGGGAAAATTTTTGAAGGGTGGTTGTAGCAACTACAACGCCACCCTATATCCATAGACAATAGGAGGGATGCAACTTACCATGAGAGGTAAGGATCGTGCCTATCCTAATGTCTCGTGACAATAGGAATGTACAAGATTGTCTTTCTTTTTTATATTTAAGAGTGACTCTTGTAGTATACTGCTCCAACCCCCTTGAAAGCTTCATGTAGTTGCTCCGACTAGAAGATTTGTCTTCCTGCACTACTTTGCATATTGATGATCCTCAAGATAAATCACATCCTTATCGAGGAAGTTAGTGAAACAAATAAAATACTCATGTAGGAAGAATCATCAATAATAAAAAAGAATAGATTCACAAGAATAGTGACACAAAGAAATGACATAAGTCTTGAAAGTGCTCTCTTTAATGTAGATAGTAGGAGGCTTACAAATCCCTCTTGATCTTGTCTCCCTCTTAGCTAGTAGGCATCAATGTCCATCAATCATATGTCAATATCGTTTTCTTATGAATACCACCTATATCCTTTATCTTCTTTAATCGTTGAATCTGCGACACACCATTTTCCTAGGGTTTCTTTGAATATTTTTAAGGCTTACCACCAATAAAGCATACTAGGGTTTCTTTGAATCTATTAGGTACTTGAATAATTGAATGGCACCTTACAATTCATATCATATCATGAAAATTTTTGAATCATAGCAAGCCTTTTCATATGAAGGTCACTCCTAGGGTTTCTCCCAAACCCTATCTTTCTTTTAGATCTCAACCATCTTCATATGCTTCCATCATCAATATCTTCAAAGGAGGTGTTCTCGATGACTTTTATTCAGCCTAGCTCTAATACCATGTTAATTTTTCTCAGGGTTATATTGTTCTTTGTTGTAGATAATCACAATTTAAACATTTTCATCATTTATATATCACATTCACCCCATAACATCTTAACATCATTCCCAATTATGTAGAAATAACAATAATGCATTGAAACAATAAAACAAAAATAAAATAATAAAATCATACAAAAATAGAGACTCTAGTATTTAGGTTAAATACCGAGGAAAAAGTAAGGGGTAAACCTAACCAAATTAATCTTCTATTAGATATTAATCAAACGTTCAACTAAGATAAAAAGTACATCCATATTGAGATACATCATTACATGAGGCATCCTAAGGCCAAATCTAAATTAGTTCAAAACTTCATTTGTGACTTGACTTCTGATAACCAAATGAATCCAAGAAAGCTTCGACCATATCATTGTTGTAAAAAAAAATATCATCATCCAACATTGTCACATCTGCTATGTTATATCAAATATATCATGTCATCCAGGAGATGAGGCATCTATCACTATTATATTAAATTCATATTCATATTGAAGGTACTTCCATATCATATTACAGTCATACCAAGCCACTCCCATATCATCAAGGTCTAAGCCATATCCTATAATTCTGATACATCAAAATTTCTGCCATGTCTAGTATACCATGTTGAACCCTTGGTTAAACTGAGAGGGGGGGTTGAATCAGTTTAATGCAGTCATGTTCTTATTAGAATTTCTTTTATACTCATTCACATCATCATTTTGTGATCAACTTAATATACAATGGAACAACAATCTTAATAAGTGAGCAGCAGGTATTAAGCAGAATAAATACAAAGTATCAACACATAATCATCATGCATATAGACAACAGATATAAGTGGAAACCCATAAGAGAGAAAACCACATCTTATTATTGTTGTGATGCAAAGGCAAGCTCCAACTCTCTCTCACCACTGATGTTTTTTAGGCTCCTACCTACAGGAGGCTCCTACCTCAATTCTACAAACTACAACTTGCAAGGAAGCTTCAACTCCCATCTATTTTCTGCAGGCTACAACCTACATGAGGCTCCTACCTCAGCCAACTGCAACTGAAAACTATCAAGCTACAACTTGATATGGAAGCACCAACTTCCTCACTCTTTCATAAAAATAACATATGCTAATTTACCTGGATATCAGCTCTGTTCTGTTCCTTCTTCTCTGCTGTCCACCAGACTTCATATCTGCCTTATATCATCTCTTAATCTTCACAGCTTCTCTATCTGCTCCTCCTTCTTCTTACCCTTCTCAGACACCTTTCTCCATTCTCTAACCTCTCTATGTATATCTTTGTAATATTATTTATAGAGATTACCTCATGACTGTTAGCATTCCTCGGGGAATTTGAAATGAACAACCATGACTCTTTGACTTCCGTCTGCTCATTTCTTTTTCCAGCTCATTCAGAGGAATATAGAAGTATATATATATTTTAGTATTTCAGTGGAGTTTTGTTTGCCTATGGAGACTTGCCATTGCATCACAAACAATATAAAAATAAATAAAATTTTACATTTTCAGTTACAATAAGTATTTCAATTCAACCCATTCAGTTCTTGGCTCACTGTATGTTTGTCTTTTCTGTTGCTGTAGTGTAACAATTCTGCATATTCCCCTACTTTCTATGCATGTACATTTCCCAAATTATGTTCTAAATCTAGTAGCTTTATCAATGCGAGATTTTTCTTCAACCTTCATGGTTCAACTCTAATGCTTTACCAATTCAATCTTTAATTCAAAACCAAACCCAATTCACAATACTCATATCATAAATATGAATATACAGAACTTATATACTAGTCCACATTATATAGCATGTACCTACATTAAAATGAGTTTTGGCCCCACAACATATTATCATACTTTCATTGTTTGACTTTGTTAAACCCAAGGTAACCATATAACCCAATACATAGAAATGTTTGGCCCATAGCATATTTCAAACCATATATATAAGTCTCGGCATATAACTCAGGTTTTATAATTTAACCCCGATGGTCAATAAGCCATATTGAAACCTGACTTTTATTTATAACCAAAAACCCGATGAACACTCAAGTCCGTTCGGGCCCCGCATGTCAAACTTGTTTAAATAAAAATTCATATGCGACTCCAACTCTACTTCAAAACCCAAAACAACCTGTGGTCAAAAGACACCAATCCACTATACAATTGTACCATGCGGACAATTCAGTTCTTTGAAAGAGCTACCTTGGTAAAACCAAATGCACTGCATATATTAATGTGACGGTTGGGTTTGGCCCCACCAATTTATATAACTCTGACCCAATTTCACGTTTGAATTTCTTGTTAATAATTCAACCTTGGATTAAAATCCCTTCGCCGCTTGTGTCTATCATAATGAATTTATAATAGAAATCAACTTTAAACCTGTAAAACTTACCATTCGACATATATTATGTTCTGGACCCACAGCAATTAACGCACCAGTATGTCTGCCCATCCAACGACGTTCGCACACTCCATATGAAATGTATATAATCTAACGCCTATCGCATTACAAAGGCGCACAAGGGTTAATTCCTCCAACTCAACAAATCAACGTTGTACTCTTTCTCTTGGGCCTACAAGGCTTTAACTTACCTGGCCTTAATCTCCACGCAACTCCACTTGTGATCCAACGGTGGTCGCAACACATCAACCCACCATGCGAAATCCAACGAATATCGCAAAATTTTTAACCTCGTGACTTAAGACACAAAAATAATGCGAAATTAGTGGTTTTAAAATACCACTTCAAGACACGCGTCAAACGCTGCAATGTATCTCATTTTTTTTCTTGATACCACTTACCGTTTAAAAATTATGCGAAAACCATTTATGGTTTTCGATTTCTGCCTTCATGATTCTACTGTTCAATTGCTCAAGGTTCCGTCATTCTACTCTTCTACTCACATCAATTCTTCGCAAGTTAATTCCACTCAGTCCTTTAACTTCGTACTCAACAACGCCATTTCTTCTTCCTATCGGTTTTTAACTCCGCATAAGTAATTCATGGTTCCGCCTCTTTTGTATTGCTTCCGCGCCATCAAATTTACATTCTACTTCATGAATTCACTTCATCATCGATTTATAATGCTGCAGAATCGAATCTTCAATCAATTGCCTACACTCTGCGCCTTCGGTTCATGCCAAACATTTGCTTCAAAACCATATGCCAATTAAACCCTTAACTTATAATCAGGTTCCTCAAATACGACATCCAAAACTAGATTCTATTGGATTAATAGCTCTCGAATCCTTCTTCTTTAAATAAGAATGAACTCCACTAGAATTAATCCAATTCGATGCACCCAATTTCTGAATTACAATTTTCTTCTCTTAAATGTGATCGATCCTTTAAGTGATCAATATTTCTCAGATAATATGTATGCAAATTATATCAAATTCTCTATTGCATACAGAGTCACCATTTCATCCCTTAACACAGAGTTTCACACTTACTCACAAAAACTCAAACATTCCTCATACAGAATTCTACCAAGAATACATCTAAATTTCACACAGAATTTAGAAACAAATTCCTCATCAATACATACAAATGTGATCAATTACAATAGGATTCATTTACAAACTTCTTGTTTGACTAGATCTTCAATTTGATGTCCCTTTCAACCTCACTACTCTGTCTCTCTAGATCTCTACTCCTTCTGCTTCTTTTCCCCTTTGAATGATAGTCCAGGTGTTGCTCCTTTCTTCTCCTTTGCCATCAATGAAAATATTTCCAATAGTCTCCCCCTTTGTCATTGATTAAAATACTTTAATACTCTTATTTTTCTTGCTTTTCCTCCCCCTTTGACATCAATGGCAAAGGGTTGCACCTTTCCTAGTGTGGTTTCCAAATCTTGTCCATAATACTCTGAGCTTGAGGACCTGTTCCATGCACTACTCACTTGCTCTGGCTCTTTTGTGACAATATTTGTTGACTGATCTCCCCCTGGAATGATGCTTTCTTTTCATGTTAGAGAGTAACATCTGCAAACACTACCCCTAGTTTGTCTCTTAGATATTCGAATGGCTCTTTAGCAAGAGGTTTTGTGAATATGTCTATTGTTTGTTCCTTTGTTGGTACATATTCCAACTTCACTACTTTCTGTGCTACTTGTTCTCTGAGGAAATGGTACTTAATTTTGATGTGCTTTGTTTTTGAATGAAATACAAGATTTTTTGATATACTTATTGCACTTGTATTGTCACATTTGATTGAAATGGGATCATCCATGCTTACCTTCATGTCTTGGAGAGTTTGTTTCATCCACATTACTTGTGTGCAACATGCTGCTGCTGCTATGTATTCCACTTCTGTTGTAGATAGAGAGATGGAAGTTTGCTTCTTTCTTAGCCATGACATCAGACTTTTTCCCAAATAAAATGCACCTCCACTTGTGATTTTCCTGTCATCCATGCAGCTGGCCCAATCTGCATCTGTATATGCTGTCAAAGTGAAGCTTTTTCTTTTTGGATACCATAGCCCATAATGTGCAGTTCCTTGTAGATATCTAAATATTCTCTTGATTGCTAGTAAGTGATTTTGTTTTGGTGCTGCTTGATATCTTGCCACAAGTCCTACTGCCAACATAATGTCTGGTCTAGAGGCAGTTAGATATAGTAGACTTCCTATCATGGATATGTACAGTCTTTGGTCTATATCTGCAGTCCATCATTAGCACATAGTTTGCATCCAGTGATCATGGGAGTTGACACAGGTTTGCAGTCTTCCATTTGGAACCTTTTCAACATCTCTCTTAAGTATTTTTCTTGTGAGATGAATGTTCCTGTGTTCTTTTGTTGAATTTGAAGTCCTAAATAGAAGGTGAGCTCTCCAATCATAGACATCTCAAATTCTGATTTCATTTCTTCAACAAATTATTTTGTTAACTTCTCTTTGTTGCTGCCAAACAAGATGTCATCTGCATATACTACTACAATTAGGAATTCATTTTCATTAGCCTTTATGTACAAATTGTTGTCTACTCCT
Source organism: Pinus albicaulis (assembly GCA_034641835.2). Lineage (NCBI taxonomy): Eukaryota > Viridiplantae > Streptophyta > Pinopsida > Pinales > Pinaceae > Pinus > Pinus albicaulis. The sequence goes on along the minus strand of CM076581.1, from coordinate 508,444,696 downwards.
CCTTTCTTAAAACCTTGTTTTTGCAAGTATTTGTCCAGCCTTGAATACCATGCATGAGGAGCTTGTTTCAGCCCATATAAGGATTTATTTAATCTGCACACATAGTCATGTTTATTTGTTAATGAGAATCCTTCAGGTTGTTCCATGTAGACTTCTTCCTCTAAGTCTCCATTCAAGAAGGCGGACTTCACATCCATTTGATATACTTTGAAATCATGGTAGCATGCAAAGGCCAAAAACATTCTGATTGCTTCCATTCTGGCTACAGGGGCAAATGTTTCATCATAATCAAGACCTTCGATTTGAGTGTACCCCTTGCATACAAGTCTGACTTTATTTCTGATTACCTGTCCTTGTTCATTCATCATATTCTTGTATATCCATTTTGTGCCAATGAAATTTTTCCCAGTGGGTCTTAACATTAACTCCCAAGTACTATTCTTCTTAATCTGGTCTAGTTATTCATTCATAGCTTTTACCCACCATTTGTCTTTGTTGGCTTCTTCAAAATTCTTTGGCTCTATTTGAGATAACATGGCTAGGTATGCTTCTTCTTTCTGTTAAGCTAGTTGTCTTCTAGTCTGGACTCCCACACTTTAGTCGCCAATGATTTGGTCTTCTGGATGATTCTTTTGAGTGTGTCTTGAGGGACCTTTTGAGTTTAATTCAATATCTTCTGTTGTCTTTCTTAGTTCATCATTATCTTCGTTCTCTTCTTCATGATCTTCTAGAGGATTACTGCATCTTGCACTTCTTGTTCTGTTTGGTAGATCTTCATCAAATCTTACATCAATGCTTTCCACAATTTTTTGTAGTGTTTTGTTGTAGCACCTGTAACCCTTAATCTTGGATGAATATCCTAAAAATATTCCTTCATCATCTCTTGCATCAAACTTTCCCAGGTTTTCATCATTATTTTTTATGAAACACTTGCTTCCAAAGATTCTAAAGTGCTTGATTGATGATGGTTTACCATGCCATAGTTTGTAAGGAGTCTTGTCACAGTTTGGTCTTAAATGAGCTTTGTTAAGAATTTTCATCGTTGTGTGTACTGCTTCTGCCTAGAAGGTCTGGGGAATGTTACTTTCTTGCATCATTGCTTTCGAAATCTGTTGTAATGACCTGTTTTGTCTCTCTGGCACTCCATTCTGTTGAGGTGTACCAACAATTGTAAACTGTTGTTTTATCCCATGCTCATTGCATATTACGCGATACCTTGAATATTTTGAATTTCTCAAGTGCTTCAGATTTATATTTGAGAAATGCTACCCACGTCATTCTGGAAAAACCATCTATTATCAGCATGAAATAATATTCTCCACTTGGTGCTTTAGTTCTTGAAGGTCCACACAGGTCCATGTGAACAAGCTGAAGAGGTCTACTTGTAGACAGTTTCTCTTTGGTCTTGAAATATGTGCAGGTCTGCTTGCCTAGTTGGCAGGATTTACATATGGTATTTGAAGGCCTCTTTATGACTGGAATATCTCTGACTTGCTTTCTTCTTGCTCGGGCTGATGATATGGTCAAGAGGATAGGTGTCCCAATCTTCTATGCCATAACCACATGACTCATCAAGTTTGTAGGTGGCAAGCTTCATTCTCTTCTTTCACTATATAGACATTACTTTGTTTGAATACCTTTGATCGAGATCTTTCTTGTGGTACTTGATCTTACTTCACAGTATTGTTCTCTAAAAAGAACCTCCGGCCTTTTGTCACATATTTGTGAGCACTTAGCGAGATTAGCTTTCACTTCCCATCCAAAAAATAGTACATCTTGGGCCTTTCCTCTTCCATTATCCAAACTGACTGAGCCTTTTCCTTTGATTTTCCCTGCTTTATCATTTCCGAATGTTACATTCCCAGATTTCTTTTCATCAAAGGTTACAAACTTGCTGCGATCTCCAGTAATATGCTTTGAGCATCCACTGTCCAAATACCATTGGTTTTTCTGATCTTGAGCTATTAGAGCCAGGTCACACTTATTCAACTTCTTTTTCCACTACATGCATCCTTTTGTTTGGTACCTTTCCTGAGAGGATGGACCACATTATCTGAGAGGAAATTTGTGACACTTGGGTTCGATTTGATGGCAGTCAAAGAATTTGATTATGTTTTTTAATGAATTATGTACATGAGTGAATTCTCCATTGTTCATCCATCTCCTTGAGTTTCCATACATCAGTATTTTTCCATTCGTTCTGCACTCCTTGGCTTTATGGCCGAACTCCTTATAGTAAAAACAATACCCATAAAAGCAATTAGCGTACCTGATGAAGGGTTGTCTTCTTCATTTGTTAGCTTGAGGTAGTCTTTTCACTTTTTGCATCCTTTGCTGGTTGGAATCGATTCTCCTTTTATGACGATATGCAGCAATATGTCCCAGTTTGTGGCAGGCATAACAAGTGAAATTTTTCATAGGGGGGAAGAATCTCCTTTGATAGCTTCCAAATTTTATATATTCAGGAATATATGAGCCTTTTTCAGTTGAATGTTTATTAATTTCATTCTTTGTCATTTGAGGTTCCTTCTTATTTCTATTTACTTCATTGCAGGCCTCTACTTCTGTAGGAACCTTCTGAGCTGCTTCATTATCCTTAACAGCTTTTACAAAAATGATATTCCTGTTATCCTTTTCTTTGAATTTACTTGTTTCTCCTTCATAACCTATTCCATTTTTTATCAAAGGAGATCTTTGAGCATCTAGTATTTTATTCAACTTATCAGAGCTTGTCATTTGAGGAGTGTTTATTGACAATTTCCTTTGGGTGTTTTCTAATTTATTCCTCAAGCATACTACTTCTTCTTCCAATTTCTCTTGCTTCTTAATTTTATCTTCAATTTTCTTAAGTAGAGTGTCTTCTACCTTCTTGGCTCTTCTTCAAGCTCTTTTTGTTTTCTGCACTTTACTTTAAGTCTGTCTATTTCCTCCAGGGCACTTCTTAGCTCCCCCTCAAGATCAACTTCACCTTCTTCCTCATCTTCTAGAAGGAATCCTTCAAGCTCTTCCTTGGCCATCAATACAAATTCATAGGTTCCTTATTCATTTAAGGTTTCATCTGAGTTTTTAGATGCATTGCTATCTTGCTGAACATAAAATGATTTTCTCCTGTATCTATTCCCTTTCTGCCAGTTCTTTGATATGGTTTTTCCTGTCTCTTGAGTCGGATTCTTTGTATTCTTATGAGGACACTTAGAAGCGTAGTGTCCAACTCTTCCACAGTTAAAGCATTTAAATGGAAGTTTACCTTTATACTTTCCTGAGCCTCTATCCAATCTTCTGACAAATTTGGCATCTTCCTCATCAGAGCAGGAGCATGTATCTTATTTTTCTTCTTTTTTCTTCTCTATCTTAAAGGCTGCCTCCCTCACATTTGGCTTCCTCTGTGGCAGTCTCATCTCATAGGCTATTAAGTTTCCAAGTAATTGGTTCATGGTCAGAGTTTCCCAATCAGCAGTTTCTTCTATGGCAGAAACCTTGGGCTTAAAGCTGGATGGTAAAGATCTTAGAATCTTTTGAACTATTACACACTCTTTTATGGTTTCTCCTAGAGCTTTCATGTTATTCACAATTTCTGCAACCCTTAAGAAGAAGCTGGCAATGTCTTCATCATCATTCATTTTTATATTTTCAAGCTAAGCTCTATAGACTAGTAGTTTGGCTATATTAAGCCTTTTGTCTCCCTCATGGATTCTTTCTAATGTATCCCATATTTCTTTGGCAGTCTTGTTGTGCATTACTTTGATAAATTCTGCCTCACATAGTCCACTTAAGAGAGCATTCATGGCTTTGCATTAGCTACAAAATCTAGTTTGGCATCTTTCTCTGAGTCAGAATTCTTTGGGGCATATCCAAATTCCACAACAGCCCAAACTTCTATTCCTAGAGACATTATGTACGTCCTCATTCATATTTTCCAGAAGGCATAATTTTTACCAGTGAACAAAGGGGCTTTATTTTTTGAGCATCCTTCTAGACTAGCCATCCTGGGGACCTAGGATCTCCTTCCAGTTGTTAAACTGATACAGAAGGAACTCGCTCTGATACTAATTGTTGAACCCTTGGTTAAACTGAGAAGGGGGGGGGTGAATCAGTTTAATGCAATCATGTTCTTATTAGACTTTCTTTTATACTCATTCACATCATCATTGTGTGATCAACTTAATATACAATGGAACAACAATCTTAATAAGTGAGCAGCAGGTATTAAGTAGAATAAACACAGAGTATCAACACATAATCATCATGCATATAGATAACAGATATAAGTGGAAACCCATAAGGGAGAAAACCACATCTTATTATTGTTGTGATGCAAAGGCAAGCTCCAAATCCCTCTCACCACTGATTTTATGTAGGCTGCTACCTACAGGAGGCTCCTACCTCAATTCTACAAGATACAACTTGCAAGGAAGCTCCAACTCCCATCTATTTTCTGCAGGCTACAACCTACAGGAGGCTCCTACCTCAGCCAGCTACAACTGACATCTATCAAGCTACAACTTGATATGGAAGCACCAACTTCCTCACTCTTTCATAAAAATAACATATGCTGATCTAACTGGATATCAGCTCTGTTATGTTCCTTCTTCTCTGCTGTTCACTAGCCTTCATATCTGCCTTATATCATCTCTTAATCTTCACAGCTTCTCTATCTGCTCCTCCTTCTTCTTACCCTTCTCAGACCCCTTTCTCCATTCTCTAACCTCTATATGTATATCTTTGTAATATTATTTATAGAGATTACCTCATGACTGTTAGCATTCCTCAGGGAATTCGAAATGAACAGCCATGACTCTTTGACTTTCGTCTTCTCATTTCTTTTTCCAACTCATTCAGAGGAATATAGCAGTATATACATATTTCAGTATTTCAGTGCAGTTTTGTTTGCCTACGGAGACTTGCCATTGCATCACAAACAATATAAAAATAAATAAAACTTTACATTTTCATTTACAATAAGTATTTCAATTCAACCCATTCAATTCTTGGCTCACTGTATGTTTGTCTTTTCTACTACTGTAGTGTAACAGTTCTGCATACTCTCCTGCTTTCTATGCATGTACATTTCCCAAATTATGTTCTAAATCTGGCAACTTTATCAATGCAAGAGTTTTCTTCAACTTTCATGGTTCGGCTCTAACGCTTTACCAATTCAATCTTTGATTCAAAACCAAACCCAATTCACAATACTCATATGCGGTTCTTTAAACCTTGATTTAAATTCGGGCTTCACCTTTCCTCCGTTCATAAATCTGAATATACAGAAATTATATACTAGTCCACATTATATAGCATGTACCTACATTAAAATGAGTTTCGGCCCCACAACGTATTATCATACTTTCATTGTTTGACTTTGTTAAACCCAAGGTAACCATATAACCCGATACATATAAATGTCTAGCCCACAGCATATTTCAAACCATATATATAAGTCTCGGCATATAACTTAGGTTTTATAATTTAACCCCAATGGTCAATAAGCCATATTGAAACCTAACTTTTATTTATAACCAAAAACCCGATGAACACTCAAGTCCGTTCAGGCCCCACATGTCAAACCTGTTTAAATAAACATTCATATGCGACTCCAACTCTGCTTCAAAACCCAAAACAACCTGTGGTCAAAATACACCAATCCACTATACGATTGTACCACGCGGACAACTCAGTTCTTTGAAAGAGCTACCTTGGTAAAACCAAATGCACTACATATATTAATGTGACGGTTGGGTTCGGCCCCACCAATTTATATAACTCTGACCCAATTTCATGTTTGAATTTCTTGTTAATAATTCAACCTTAGATTAAAACCCCTTCACCGCTTGTGTCTATCATGATGAATTTATAATAGAAATCAACTTTAAACTTGTAAAACTTACCATTCGGCATATATTATGTTCTGGACCCAAAACAATTAACACACCAAAATGTCTTCCCATCCAACGACGTTCGCACACTCCATTGAAAATGTATATAATCTAACGCCTATCACATTACAAAGGCGCACAAGGGTTTCCTCCAACTCAACAAATCAACGTTGTACTCTTTCTCTCGGGCCCACAAGGCTTTAACTTACCTAGCCTTAATCTCCACGCAAATCCACTTGTGATCTAACGGTGGTTGCAACACATCAACCCACCATGTGAAATCCAACAGATATCGCAAAAGTTTTAACCTCGTGACTTAACACACAAAAATAATGCGAAATTCGTGGTTTTAAAATACCACTTCAAGACATGTGTCAAACGTTGGAATGTATCGCATTTTTTTTTTCTTGATACCACTTACCGTTTAAAGCTTATGTGAAAACCACAAATGGTTTTCGATTTCCGCCTTCACGGTTCTATTGTTCAATTGCTCAAGGTTCTGTCATTCTTCTGTTCTACTCACATCAATTCTTCACAAGTTAATTCCGCTCCGTCCTTTAACTTCGTACTCAACAATGCCATTTCTTCTTCCTATCGATTTTTAACTACGCATAAGTAATTCATGGTTCCGCCTCTTTTGTATTACTTCCGCGCCATCGAATTTACATTCGACTTCATGAATTCACTTCATCATCGATTTATAATATTGCACAATCGAATCTTCAATCAATTTCCTACACTCTGCTCCTTCAGTTCATGCCAAACATTTTCTTCAAAACCATATGCCAATTAAACCCTTAACTTATAATCAGGTTCCTCAAATACGACTTCCAAAACCAGATTCTATTGGATTAATAGCTCTCGAATCCTTCTTCTTTAAATAAGAATGAACTCCACCAGAATTAATCCAATTCGATGCACCTAATTGCCGAATGACAATTTGCTTCTCTTAAATGTGATCGATCCTTTCAGTGATCGATCTTTCTCAGATAATATGTATGAAAATTATATCAAATTCTCTATTGCATACAGAGTCACCATTTCAGCCCTTAACACAGAGTTTCACACTTACTCATAGAAACTCAAACATTCCTCATACAGAATTCGACCAAGAATACATGTAAATTTCACACAGAATTTAGAAACAAATTCCTCATCAATACATACAAATGTGATCAATTACAACATGATTCATTTACAAACTTCTTGTTTGACCAGATCTTCAATTTGATGGCCCTTTCAACCTCACTACTCTGTCTCTCCAGATCTCTGCTCCTTCTGCTTCTTTGCTCCTTTGAATGATAGTCCAGGTGTTGCTCCTTTCTTCTCCTTTGCCATCAATGACAATATTTCCAACATACCATTTCACTGATATACATACTTTAAGTGAGTCTACTATATCTACTATAAGAATCGTTGTCATATACATATCATAAGGGTTTCTGCCATTTCATACATACCATAAGGGTTTCTTCCATGTCATGTATACCATAAGGGTGTTAACCATGTCATACATATCATAAGGGTGTCTGCAATGTATGCATACCATTTGGGATGTCTGCCATGTCTGCATACAATAAGGGTGTATGCAATGTCATATATATCATAAGGGTGTCTACCGTGACATACATATGATAAGGATGTATGTCATTTTTACATGCCATAGGGTGTCTCCCATGTCATATATATGTATGTCATGTTTACATGCCATAAGGGTGTCTCGCATGTCATATATATCATAAGGGTGTCTCCCATGTCATATATATGTATGCCATATTTACATTCCATAAGGGTGTATGTCATGTCATATATACCATAAGGGCATCTCCCATGTCATATATATCATAAGGGTGTCTTCCATGTCTTACATATCATAAGGGTGTCTGTCATGTCTGCATACCATAAGGGTGTCTACCATGTATGTTATATGAATCATTGTTGAATAGATCAAAAACGCTAAAATATATTTTGCATATAAACTTACTACTGTATAGAATATAATTGTTCATACATAAGAATATGAGTGATAACAAAGATAGAACACTAACAAATGAAGGCAAATATAAAAGGATAGTGTGAGCCACTGAGGTATATCAAAGACTAGAAAACAAAATAAATACAAATGAGAGCCATGGTATCAATCCAATTGACATGTAGATTACTGCCATATATATGAACCAAAAAATGTGGAATAACGATACCACTATTTGTATATTATATAGTCAGAGTGTCATATTATGCGAATATCAATTATGCATGCGAGACATATAAAGTTAAAAACATGTCAAGTCTTCAAAGATCATTGTGAGCCACCTATGTCACCATTACAAATATGTGAGTCTCATCATAAAGATAACAATACCCAGAGAATGTGATTTGCACTGAATTACGATTCTTGGAGAATGCAAACCACATTGACTTCTGATGGTTATAGAATGTTGATATATTGAAGACACTATCATATAGAGTAATTATTTGTTCTGTGATGCCTCCCTCTGATAAATGTGATGCCTATGTTCCATTGTGAAGTCGACTTTGTAAGAGTCCTTGGAGGGAAAAACAGAGATTCAAATTTTGTTCAAAACATATCTTATTTTGACCTCTTCAAATCTTGCTTAGTGTATTAGGATAATGCTTCCTAAATCTGCCAAATTTTAATAGGGGATAGGGGAAGGAGCAATAGAAGTAGCGATCAAAGAAATACTTTAGAAGAAAAAGAAGACCACATCAAAATTTTCATAGCTTAAGGGGAAGAAATATTAGAATCTCATAGATAAATCAAATATATTACAAATCCAAAGTAAAATGCTCTTACTATAATAATCTAGATCATTACATACATGAATTTAGGAAGAAAAAGGGTAACCTTATGATCAAACATGATGCAAACTATTCTAACACCTCTGAGAGCCACAAAGACTCATTAGGAAGAACAAGGGTAACCTTATGATCGAACATGATGCAAACTATTCTAACCCCTTTGAGAGCCACAAAGACTCATTATTCCTTACTTAGAATTTTACTCAAGGGACTTCTAATGATATTTGGATGATAGATAGTGGGTGTAGAAATCATATGATTGGAAACATAAATCTAATTTAAAAATAGATAATTAAGTAAGGAACAAAGTCAAGTTGGAGGTAGACAATATTTTAAAGTTGGCTAAAGTGAATGGCCAACATCCTAAGCAAAAAATCCCAAAAAATGAACATACCAGATGTGTATTATGCCCTTGGTTTGAAACACAATTTCATTAGTGTTGTCCAAGTTGCTCAAAAAGTGTATAATGAAATTTTTAAGGTAAATGATTGTTTTTTATATGATAAACCTCCAAGTAATATGCTTATTGTTAGGAAAAATATGACAGGGAATATACTATACCATCATTCCATTAATTATGATAGAAAGATACCTCATTTCCTGAAAAAAGACAACATATTTGGATAATTTTTATTGTTAGATTTCAAATTTGGTCATTCACATTTTGATGGCATAAAAGTATTGTAGCAAATGAATATGGTTGAAGGCTTTCGTCCCATTCAAGAGTCATCCAATGCATGTAAAAGTTGCATTATATCAAATTAGTACATGGATTGTTTCTCTAAAGGAGTTCCTTATAGATAAAAGACACTATTTGAGCCAATACATATATATTTATGTGGTTCAATGCTAACCCAAAACCAGAAGTAATTTACTACTTCATAACCTTCATATATGATTAAATAGAATAAATTGGGTGTACTTCCTTGTAAAAAAAACTATGAAAATTTTGACAAGTTTAGAGAACTCAAGGCATTGATGGATAAGTAAAATGGTTATCAAATTAAAGTGTTAATATTTAACATAGGTGAAGAATATATTTCAAAATATTTTCATTATTTTTGCAAGTAGTGTGAGATAAAAATATAATTCACAAGGTATACACCTCCACAAAATGGTGTAGCATAAAGGTAAAACACAAGTATTGTGAATATCGATAGAAGCATGTTAAAAGAAAAAAAAAATATCAAATTAATTTTTGGTAGAAATAGTAGCTTTCTTTGTTTATGTTTTGAAAGGATATCCCACTTGTTATCACTCTGCCAAATTCCCAAGGCTGAAGAAGGAATGCCAATAGAGGTAACAACAAACCAACTTTTAACTTGGTAGCTATACCTACCAAGTTGGAGAGGGCTCTCTCCACAAAAAATAGCCTAGGAGGTTGAATGGATTAGGATTTTAGGCTAGGTATAAGTTCAGGGGTTTTGATAATTGATTTTTGGTCGAGCTGCTGGATGAAAGTATGGTCAAGGGAGCTAGGTTAGGTAAAATGAGATAGGGTTGCAGAGATTCAATGGGGCAAGTTAGGCATAAATATTAGCACTTTAAGATGATTGTGATGAGATGGTTTTAAGACTGATGAGAAGCTAGGAAGAGCATGAGAGATGTATTATTCCTAAACAGAGGAAAATGGACAAATTATGATAACTTTCCCTAAACAGAGCATGTGCAAACATGTATTCTGCCTATCAACTTGAAAGAGATCATACAACAGAGATCTAATGAAAATTAAGAAAAAACATTATAACATACTAAACTGAAGGAAAAACAATGATAAACATCATACCACATGTATCCCAAAAAATAACTGCAACTCTTCTTTATTAACTGGCCAAAAATGAGTACAATAGTCCTTGATCAATGAGCTAACATCCAAACTGATTCCAACCCTTTATTAATATGAAGAAAGGGAATAAATAGACATCAAAGAAACATTCACTCATCCTCAAGGGTCGAATCTATGAGGTGAGGAAGAAATCCACAAAATTCTGAACTGAAAACTGAAGTGTAGGATGGTCCAAGTGACTCATTCCTAATTACATTCAAACTGATTCATTTGACTTAAGGATAACTAAATTACCTAATGAATCTACCCCTAGGTAACTTATCCAAAACATAATTACAATTAACATGCTTAATGAGATAGGTAAAAAGATCAATTTTTGAGATGAAGTCAAAAAATACAGTGAAAAACCAAAAATGTCAGCAAATGGTCATATGCGCCATTTTTCTGTCATATGCGCCCTCGTTGTGTGATATGTGCCCTCCCTATTCAAGGCTGATTTTGACTAACTTTTAGGTGTCCAAATCAGGCCCAAGACTGCTTGTTGGAAAGCCCTTCAAGACTTGTTTCTGAATATGCCTCCAATTTTCAAAACGAAGCTAATTTGACCCCTCAAAATTTCATTCTCCCAAGACTGCTCTGTGTGCAGTGCCTAGGCCAAAATAGGGGCATAAATGTGTTTTTAGCTACTTTTTTCCATTTTAACATGTCAAATATGCAAATCAAGGCTGGAAAAGTGTTTTTATGGAAATCATTTGTCCTTAGGAATCCATTTTTGGTCTCCTTTTTCCTCAAAAAGTGCCCCAAACATTTGCGCAATGCCTAGGGTGCTACGCATATGACCTAATTTATGATATGTGCTTCTTCAGAAAAACCCAGAAAAAGACATAATTTGAAAAAATATTTCAAAATGCATTAAAATTGGTGGAGAGAGTGCTGGTGAGGTGGCTAGGCTTAGAGTGAAGCCTCTACAAGTATGCCTAACTTTTTAGAGCTGGAGCTCTTTTCAGCCCCCTAGTTCTAAGTCTCTTTCTTGGTGCTTGTTCATCTTGTTCATTAAGAAACCCATACTTTTCAAGTGTCTCATCTAGCATAACTTTGGCCTTTTCTACCTCCCTTTGATCAGTGATATACTTAACCTCATCAATGACTTGTTTAGTCTTCAATTTCTTATTATCCTGCTCAAGGAAGTTTATTACATACTTAGCCCTTTCAAGATTATTCTATAGCTCTCTAATCTTGACATCCTTTCCCTTGATGAATGCATAAGTAATTTTATCATCTTCATCCTCATTGAGGTAAACAAGCTCAAAATCATGCTAAGTATCATGGAGGTTTTCATCATGTCCAAGCTCTGGCTGAATTTCTACCTCAATCACCTTTTCTTTACCTTTTTCCACCTACTTTGTGGATGTAGAAGGCATGGCCCCTTCCATTATGTGTGGAAAAAACACATGCCTGTGACCTCTATGGTAGTTTTTTGGAAATGACTCAACCTCAACCACATTAACCCACTTAGGCTCATTGACCTCAATCCTGCTAGGTGATCCAATGTCATGATGACATGGAGATGAAGGAGGTGAAGGGGACTGCTATGATGATAATGAATGTGCTATGGGCTGAGATGAAGGGATGGAAGTGGATGGCTGAGATGATGAAGGGACATTTTGTGCATGGTTATTAGATGGATCTCTGAATATATCATTGGCTATGAAGGTACTCCATGCAATGTTTAATTCATTGAGATTATATACGACTATGATTTTAATGAGGGAATGATAGAAATACTTCTCATTTTATGTTCATACTTCCTTTTCTAGACAATAAATGTCATCTTATCTATGCTCCAGAAAAGGTAGTAGGGTATATTAAGCATCCTTACCCTGGTGAAATGCATTAAGAGGCGGATATGATAAGTATAAAGTCTTGAAAATCTACCTTCGCATGAAAAGTATTTCATGATTATCTTCATCATTGGTGCATATCTGTCCCGGAGGTAAGAAAAAGGAAATAACATCTTTTTCTCATTCTTGTATCTTGGTTTTAGGAAAGGCTCAAAGTACTATTCCTCCAAATCACTCTTTTTGAACCACTTCTCCCCAACATTTGGGATCCCAATGGCAGCTAAAATGATAGTCGTTGATATAGTAAAGGTGACAACAGCTAAAGTAACTTGGTTGTAATGGAGTCTAGATATGAAAAGTCTGGTCAACATGGCATGGTGTTGGACCCTTGGAATTTTTGCACAAAACTCATAACAACCAACATGTTTGAAGCATGTCACAACCATTGGAGAAGCCAAGAGTTCCCTAGTGCTGGTAGGTTCAAGTCTGAGTATTCTTCCCCCTTTATGTGGCCTCCTGACCTCTATTTCCTATCCCTCACTGTATGATCTATTTTCTTCCTCTTCTGCCATGGTATTTTTATCAAAACCCTAGGGAAGTGTGATGATGTGTAATATGGTTTTAGGAATGAGGAATGGGAAAGGGAAAATGAAGGAGATGGTGCTAGGGATGTATGAAATGGGGGAGGGGATAAGGAGTGGTAGTATGATGAGATTTAGGATGGGGATTTGGGGATTGGGAGCCTAGGTAAATGTAGCGCCTAAGGCTTAAGGAATTGGGATGGAGGGTTTAGGGGAAAGGGAATTATGTAATACATGGTTTAGGGAATGGGTATTTTGCAATGTAGGAAGGGTATGAAGGTGTAGGGGAGTGAAAATTAGGAATTGTGAGTGTAAGAGGGAAATAGTAGGGTTTTAAATGATTTTAAACACCAAATCTTAAACAATTTTCACAGCACCAAAAATGAACTTGAAGGAGGAGATAATTGATGGAAGACACCTTTACTCACTTACTAGAGGTCGAAAAAACTTTTGTTGAAGTTTTGGAGGTAAATTTGGTGAAATTTGAAGCATTTCTGGACATATGTGCAATGCCTTAAGGTCATGCACCCTTGCTTAAGACTGTGCGCCCTCGCATAAGGCTGTGTGCAACGCCTGAAGGATATGCACCCTCTGCTTTTTGTTGTTGCTAATTTCGCCCAGAAACTCGAAATTTTGCTCTCTTAGGGTGTTTTCTTGGTGTTTGTAGGAGACAAATGAGTTTGAAATGATGTCAAGAAGTCTTTAATACTTGAGTTAATTTGAATTTAGATTAAAAACCCACTTTTCTAATGTTTCATTTCACCTTTTTGAAAACATTGCTGATTACCCTTTTTCTTTGATTTTTCTTCTTTGCAGGATGACGTTGCTGGAGTTTAGCACTTTTCACTTTGACTTTGCTTATCTTTAGTTTGGAATATGAAGTTTGAGTTGGCAGCTTGGGACAAAACTTATTACATATAATGAGCATAAAATTACATAAAAAATAAAAATAAATTACATATTTTTTTTAAAAATAAAATTACACTTTGGTATGAAAATCATACTCTGAAACCATAATTACAACCTTTAAAAATCATATTTACATGCTGATAAATCCTCTGCAGATGGTTGAGAAAGTATTATTTGAGTCACTCTCACACCTTTTCTGACCTTATTGAGATGAAATGGTGTGTTATGAACCTTGAAAAATGAAACCTAGTTGACTTAATGGGACCTTGAATGACCTGACTCCATGGTTGACTTTGACTGACATAATGACATAGTGAAATGAGCTTTCAAGACTGATTTATGCTCAACAAGACATGAAGGTGGGCTAGCAAATGTGAAATTTTGAGGGAGAGTGAGGTTTTATGACTAGGGCTACCATCAGTGAATCAATTTTTTGCATGACCTAGTGGAATGATAAAAAATGTTTGAGTGGGACCCCTAAAATGAATATGAAAAGAGTGATTTTGATCACTTATGGCAGAATGCAAATTCTGACACTAACACCACTAAATGTTGAAGAAAAAAATTCGACAAGAAGTATAGATAGATATGAGTTTCACTGTAGCACATTTCAAAGTATTTGGTTTTGTGCCATATGCTTATGTGCCTAAAGAGTTGAAAAGAAATTTAGATGACATAAATAAAAGAGGCATTTATGTTGGGTACACTAATTAATCTAAGGCTTATAAATTATATATCTTGTTAAAAAGAAGGTGTTAATAAATAGGGATGTTAAATTAAAAGCAGATTGTTAATGAAACGGGAGCATAGACAAGACAATGACTATGGAGACACAACACTTCAACCACAAGATAAAGTAGAGGAACAACTTGCACAAGGTGGACAACCAAGTTTACAAATTCAATAACTAACAATAAATACTCCAACAAGGACTCCAAGAGATTCTATTCAGAGTGACTGATGTAGTCTAGTAGTCCAGTCTATTCCCACTTCTCAATCAAGTAATGAACTCGATCTTACAATTACTTCTCTAAGGTTTAGAATGACTCGAACTTTGAGAGAAATCTATAAAAATTTGCATGTGCATATGAATTTTGCATTTTTATTTGTCAACCCACATATTTTGAAAAAGTGATTAAAGAATAAAATTGGGTTAAATAATGGATTCTAATACTCAAAATCTAGTAGAATTAACAAACGGTAAATATTACATTACTATAAAATAGGTTTACAAAAGAAGTTTAATGAGAAATGAGAAGTTGAAAAAGTAAAAAGTAAGATGCGTAGCAAACATTTTTGCATAACATCGTGGAGTTGATTATGGTGATACTTTGCACAAGTTGGAAAGTTAGATACGATTAGAGTAAACAACTCAAAATAGGTTTTTTTTTTTCAAACAACTGCAATTTAATATTCTTAAATGATATTTTAGAATAAGATGTCTATGTGGAGTAGCCACCGGATATGTGATTAAAGAATAAGAAGATAAAGTGTACATACTAAAGAAAGATCTCTATGGAATCAAGGAAGTTTGCAACACATGGTATAACATGATTCATTCATTTTATTGATAGTAATGAGTCTAAATTGTATACAAAGATAAATTCTTGTTTCTATGTTGATGATATGATTTTTATAAGAAGTTTATTAGTGGACAAGGTTAAATTAGCCATGAAACAAGAATTTAAAATGACTAATTTAAGATTAATGAGATATTTCCTTGGTATTGAAGTAATTTAATCAAATTTACAAATTTTTATATTTCAAGTAAAGTATACCATGGATGTATTGAAGAAGTTTAAGATGATGAATTGTAAACTAGCACTAACTCCAATTAGTAAAAGAGGATATGAGATCTACCTAAAACATCATGTATTGCACTTCAATTAGGCCAAACATTATTTATGTTATTTTTTTTATTTCCACAAGTTCATAAATTGAAAAGTTGAAAAAAAACTTCTGAGATATATTGTTGGAACAATATGATACAATATATTATATCTAAAACTAGTAATGCTATTTTGGTTGGATATACTAATAGTGATTTTGTATGTAGTATTGATGATAAGATGAGTGCCATCTTCATTTAGGTGTTATTTCATGAGAAAACAAAAAACATTACATTGTGAAAATCTCACTAGCCTCAGTAGAATGGAGAAGGATATAAAAGCTTTGCAGCAGGTTGAAATCCCTGGTTCCAGCGCCAAAGACCCTGCCCCAATGGAGTCAGAAGATGATTAGAGATATCAGTACTTCTTTTTTTAGCGGCTAGTTTTATTTTCTGTAAATGTTATTATTACCAGACTTTGATATTAATTATCATCAAACTTTGTATAGGTTATTAAGGTTGTTTATGTTTTGGTTGGCCAACAGGCCTGGTTTCCTTCGAGCAGGTTGAGGTCTAATTTTTGTATCTATGTTGCCCGGCTTTTAGATTAATAGAAAATGGGAAGGATCTACTAAACTTACAAAAAAAAAAAAATCTTACTAGCCAAATTTGAGTATATAGTAGTAACAACAAAAAGTTGTTAAGTAGTTTGGTTGACTTGTGTATTGGGTGATCTTCAACAAAGACAAAAAGAACACACTTTGATGTATACAAAGACAAGAAAGACACACTTTGATGTATTGCGACAAATACTCAACAATAGTTGTGTCAAAGAACTGTGTATTTAATAAAAAAGAAAAAAAAAAAACATATTGATGCTAAATATAATTTCATTAAAAAATTAAATAAATAGTAAAAAAATATATTTGAAATAAGAAAACACCTTTAAAAACATAATTTAGGTATTGTAAAGAGTAAAACATTTAAACATAATTTAAATGTTGTAAAGAGTAAAACATTTACTAACTGTAATTGAAATAAAATTTTACAATACTATTAATCTTAACCTGCAATTTTCTATTCTCTCTATAAAATTTGACATACATATTTACTCACCACACCATTCACAACTGCAAACTTAACTTACCATTTGCAAGCACAAATTTTTTTGCATGCAGTTTGCTGTTTATAAAAAAAAATTCAATATAGAAATATTTGTCTTTTTTTAATACAAATTATCAAGAACCCGTGAACGAATAGTTTTTAGGCCGAACTTGGTAACTATGTTTAGGATAACATTTATGAGTTTAATATTGAATATTTATGAATTTCCTAGATTTAATATATCCGGGAAAAAACTGACTCAAGCGAAAATCAGGATTCCCTGTTACATAATGTCCCAGAGCACTCAGAAAAGCGTGGCGGTGGCGGTGGCGAAGTAAGTTTGAGAATGAGAGGTCACATTGGGAGGATGGCCCACACGCTGAACAAAACTCCGCCCAAACATAAAACGTGCGACTGAAACACGTGGGGCCCAACACACGTAAAGTCAATTTTCACATAATGCAGATAACGACAATTTCCACCCAGAACAAATTAATGAGTTAAGAATGAGGTACTTTGGATGGAACGACAATTCCATGGAGATGGAGACACTGAATAAGAAAATGAGTAGTCTTATTGCGACTTTTTGAAGGTTTTTATGGTGATTTTTTACGGTGTAATTTCTCTAAATTTCGGCAGGAATTTATTGAAAAGAGAAGTTTGGTTGCTAACTTTGCACAATCAAAGTGTCCTAGAAGTTTTTGAGGGTGGTGAATCCATATATAGAGTCAAAAAACCAATTTGAATAACAAAAACCAAGATTTTACCTCAAAAATTTTCACAGGCACCTGAAACTTCAAAAAGTCGCACTAAAGACAACTCCATAAGAAAGATATTTTAAAAAATAAAACAGCCAAGGGCACTACCCCACCCTATTAATGAGTGGCTTCCACCCAACCCAACCCAAGGAATCCATAACATTCAAGTAAAACTTAAAATACCTCATTATATTATATTATATCTATGTATATAGTTAAAATTTGTTATATAAAATTCTAATTTTGGAATATATTATATAATTAATTAATTAATTACACTTAAAGTATTTTTATGATGGGTTTGGTTAGACAGATTTGACCAATAAGATCTTTGTATTTTCATCTTCCTTCCTCCAAATAAAAAATGACACTGTAACCACCATGGAATTAGCAGTGAAGTATGTTGTCACATATCATTTTTTGGGATTCAATTGCGTTAAGCAAGTCATTCGTTTATGACCATTTCCATGAGAAATAGCTAGGAAGTATGTTGTCAGATATCATTTTTTGGGATTCAATTGCATTAAGCAAGCCATTCATCTATGACCATTTCCATGAGAGGTAGTCCTAACTCACTAATTTCTCATGGTTTTTGAATAGTCCACTTAGCACTCATTGTCGTTTAAAAATTTCTAAATTCCATCCTAAATGAAAAAAGAAAGATTATAATCTCTAAATTTTGAAATATTTTGATTTTTCATTGATTTTTAAGTTAATTTATCATAAAACTATTAAAATAATATATGTGTGTGTGTGTGTGTGTTTAAAATCAATTTATAATAAAAAAATTAATAGTTATTATACAAAATTTTAATATATACTATTAATATATAAGGATTTTTTACACTTGGCACTGCAACAGTTATAGAATTTGGTGAAATGTGTCGTGTCGTTTAAAGTTTTCTAAATCTCATCTTAAATGAAAAAAAAATATTATAATCTATAAATTTTGAGATATTTTGATTTTTCATTGATTTCTAAGTAAGTTTGAGAATGAGAAATCATATTGAGATGATGGCCCACACGCTGAACAAAACTCCGCACAAACATAAAACATGCGACTTAAACACATGGGGCCCAAAACGCGTAAAGTCAATTTTCACACAATGCAGATAACGACAATTTCCACCGAGAACAAATCAATGAGTTGATAATGACATAATTTGGATGGAACGACAATTCCATCTTACTGTTATTTTTCTTAGGAGTGGGCTAACCATTCGACGGAATGCCCTTGGGTTTTGCCCGCCCAGCGACCGGCAAATCCATCCAGCGAATCCCTCCAGGGAATGCAGGCCCCACGCCCCTCCTCGTCTCCATCTGTCTCCGTCCCACGATGTTACCGTTAACGTGCCCTGTCAACTGTCCCCGTAATGGGCTAACCATTCCCGTTTGCAGCCACCCTCGCCTACGCCAACACAAGCCATCACGCGGGCTCGCGTAGCTGGTTTCAGGGCCGAAGTGACACATTTTCAAATTTGAACCAAATGACTCGTTCGGAAGTAATGGCTGCTACCTACTAGAGCTGCAGAGTTGCTGCCCAAATTCCATTTCAAATTTTTGCATCCATAGCTTCTCCTTATTCATTCCTTCGACCCGCCATTGTGTCGAGTCATTCTGTCGATAGCATTTCTGCATTCCGTCGAGAGCCGAGAAATTGAATAGAGCATAGCAGAGCCCCTGCCCCTCCCTATCTATCTTGAAGACTCATCAGACCAACAAACCAACAGAGAAACCTTCAAGACTCACAACGAGGACCAGCAGTAGCAGAGCAGAGCAGTAGGTTGTTTCAAAAATTCTGTATTTGTTCATTGATACTGAGTACTAGTTTTTTTTATTTCCACTCCATTTTTTATTTGTAGTATTTAATGAGCTTCCTTTGCTTGTTTGTGCTTCCAATTTCAGGAACCAATTTAACCAGGGAGTAAGCTAACCATTCGTGGAGAACGAGAAGTAGCATTAGCAATAGGAAATGTAAGTAAATTTTCCTCCTTTTTATTCGACGAAATGGCCTTCGGGTTTTGCGCCCTTGGCGACTGGCAACTCATTGTTGCCTGCAAATTTTATTTTTGAGCAATGGCGACAACTCGCCATTGCAGTAGCGGCAACTCGCTGTTGCAGTAGTGACAACAGTGAGTTGCCACCACTATAACAGTGCATTGCTGCAACTACTGTAAATTCCAATTTTTATTTATATGAACAAAATTGCAAACTTCATTTTTTATTTATTTCGTAGAGAGCGGAAACTCGCTATTGCAGTAGTGGCAACAACGAGTTGCCGCGACTGTAAATTTAAATTTTGAGCAGTGGTAGCAACAACGAGTTTCCGCCATTGTAACAGTGTGTTGTCGCCGCTGTAAATTTTAATTTTGCGCAGTGGTGACAACAACGAGTTGCCGCCACTATAAGTGTGTTGCCGCCATTGTAAGTGTGTTGCTGCCACTGTAAGTGCGTCGCCGCAACTGAAATTAATTAAATTTTTATTTATATTGCAAACTTCATTTTTTATTTAAGAAAATTTAAGAAAATTGCAAACTTCATTTTGTATTTATTTCGTAGAGAGAGCGGTATTTATTTGTATTTTCTTGCTTTGCAGATGGTTGCAAAATGGGTCCTGGCTATCCAGATATGGTGCCATCCAAACCCAGGGAATGCACGGACAAGTTTCGTGCTTCAGAATGAAGCCTTGAGCCAAGTTTATCAAAATAGTAGACAAATACCTGGGATTACAATGAACAATGAGGCATACTATCATGCATTGATAGAGGGTCTCATGACTGCACAGAGTTATGGTGCAAATGACATTGTCACTTACACTAACTCCGAGCTAATCATCAACCAGATGAATGGCACCTTCCAAGTTAGAAGACCTAACCTAAAGCCCCTTCACCAGCAAGCAAAATCCATTGCTGCACAATTCCACGGTTTTGAGATTATGTACCAATCTGATGTCCAAAAGGTCTATGATTCAATACTTTCTGAAGCAACATCCAAAGGACGTGGATGTGGTATATTTGTGGAGCCAACATGTGCTCCAATTATTATTAATAGGCATTGTTATATATCGCCTATTAATGAATGGATTGTTGCTCTGATTGGGATTGGGGTTATTATGGGGGGAGTAATATTATTGTGTTCATCTTTTTTGAGATAGCCATTGGAGCAACCTGATCTCCATCATTTTTGTATGAGTTGTTTTTTATAGATGGCCTCACTATTTTTTGGTCTCATATCTCAACACATGTATGTAGAAAATGTATTTTTCAGTAATACTATTAATGGAATTACATTTTTAATACAATTTAGTTATGTCATTAGATTATGTGATGGATGCTTTTATTATGCCTTTTATTCTGGAAGTCAAATTCCAATCTCATTCAATTGCGCTGACACATGTACAGAAGCATTGTCATGTATTTAATAGTTTTATCAGCAAATAGAGGATTCCCTATTTATTCATTATAATGCCTTCAATACACCTTCACAATTCCAACTTCTATGAACATTGAAAAATTCATTATCCATGAGCAGCACATGCTCCCATAATTTATACAAGCCTCTTTTTTTACTATAATGAGCTCTAATTCTTATGTGAAATTATGAACTTCATTAAGAAATTATGTGAGATACGCTTGGTTACAAACCAACCAAGATAGCTTATATATCAATCATTATTTGTCCTTTATACATACATGGTTAAATGCAAAATGCAAATGTCAGATCTTGCACTTTTGCAATCCATAGATCCAACCTCATTTAAGGGGCAGAAATGTATAAATATCCAAACCAAAAATCCAATTGTTGTGAATTTCTCCATCATCAACATCTACAGCCACAAGGCTAGGTGTTTTGAAATGGAGCACGTTTTGACATCCATGACAGCAACAACAACTTAGCCTGCAAATAGAAAAAATAACATGAAGAAGTTGCAAATAAATGAAGTTATCTTGACAACCCAACTCTTTAACATTGTTATGTACTGAGAACAAAACCCACACAGGTACCAATGCAAGTGAATAATGCCAGGGGATATGATTTGAAAAGAATTAAGGTATATATGATTTTATGATTTGAATGAATTGAAAAGTTAGCTTCACATGGAATTGTAAAGGGGAACATTCATCCCCATCATAACATGCTTATATGAAATCGAGCCATACAAAGACTATTGATCTCAAGATTGAAGGTCTGTTGTTTTGAGAATCTCATATAAACTTTGCCTAAAGTTTTAATAAAAATTCAATCTTTTGATTATGAAAAAATGCACATGCGGTGTTAGTAGATAGGTCAACAATTCCATAATGGAATGCATTTTTACAACATGAACTCTTTATTTTCACATTTACCAAGCATATTGATACATATTTATATATTGTAATTTTAATTTTTTTAAATTAAAGTAGCTTCAATCTTTTATTTCCAAGATGTGTTTTAAAAAGCTTGAATATCTATTTCCCGGCCCCTTGCGGCAACACGTGTCTACATATGGGCACCGCCATAAATAACTCATCCCCATTATTAATTTATTACTGTACCCATTACCCCAACTTTTCCATTGCGCCATTGTCCCACATTCGATTTCTTGCAAACAGCTAACACAACCAGAGCCGCTCTGAACTCTGGCTAGAGATGGGAGGTGCAAGAGTACACCATGAAAGTGTCGAAGAATTGTTAGACACATATCCACCCGTTAAAAAAATATTTGAACAAGCTGGCTGGATAGATTATATTTGCAGGTTTCAGGGGAATGACAATGACATAGCCCTAGAATTCTCCATGCATTACAGGGAGGGTAGATGAGAGGTAGCAGGGACAGTGGTGCATGTGACAGAAGAGGCGACTGCTGAAGTGTTAGGGTTACTCCAGAAGGGAGAAAAGTGGTTTCCACCCCGAAAACCCCAACCTGATATTGTGAGTAATTTCCTTGAGGTAGGTGAACGACTAATCAAGGTGGCTCAGGATATGAGAGGAAGTCATTACCACAACCCTGGTCAGATGTTGCATTCCTTGTCCAGAGATTTTTCACTTGTGAAGGAAGGTATGTGGTTATTTATTATGAGCACCTCCGCTTGTTAGACCACCTGTGTCATGGAAGGTTGCTTAAAATTCCTTTATTTCTTACAAAAACCCTAGACCAAATGGCTCGAGGTGTGCAGAAATCAAAGCGACCACTCGAAATCCTTTCCCACCAATGCCTTGTTAAACTTTTGGTGGTTGCTGCGTTGTAAAGGGAAGGGAGAACTTGGGATGAAGTAGTTGGAAGGCCATTGCATGTTGAAGCTGTGACTCCACCCCATGACCTCCAAGCTGCAACTTCGCCCCATGACCCCCCAGCTGCAACTCCGTGCCATTCCCTCTCAGCAGCAACTCCACCCCATGCCCTCTCAGCAGCAACTCTCTCAGCGGCAACTCCACCCCATGACCCCTCATCAGCAACTCCACCCGATGACCCTTTAGCGGAAACTCCGCCCCATCACCTCCCACCTGCAGAAATTCCCACAGAACCTTTCCATATGGCAACTGAGCCACCATGTGTTCAAACTAGGAGGGTTTCTGTTGCTAAAGCTACACATAAAGGAGATGGCGAAGATGATTATGATGAAGTACAAATATTGGGGAGTAAACCTGCGATCAGAAGATTGCAAGGAAACAGGAAATGCCCAGCAGCAGTGCCAAAAGCCCAGAAGAACAGGGGAAAGAGAGGTCGTTATGCTCTAGTTCCTCAAA
Organism: Pinus albicaulis; assembly: GCA_034641835.2. Classification (NCBI taxonomy): domain Eukaryota; kingdom Viridiplantae; phylum Streptophyta; class Pinopsida; order Pinales; family Pinaceae; genus Pinus; species Pinus albicaulis. The sequence continues at coordinate 508,421,469 of CM076581.1, read as the reverse complement.
CCCTCCCCGTTGTTACAAAAAAACTCCCAAAAGAGATAGCAGTAGAAGAAGAGAAAGAGTATCCACACGATGTATTAATTCAAGGGATCATGGACGAAGGATGCATGCAACAAGGATTAGGCCAGCTTGCTGACACAAAAGAACAAGTTAATAAGCTTCCCTCTCCTGATTCTGACTATGAATACATAGCGGGACTAAGCGAATGGTACCACTCAGATGGCCTTATCTCAATCCAAATGTTGTATGCGGATGAAAAGGAGTACCAGCAATTGTATAGGGAAAAAGTGCTGGGCCAAGCAACTGCACAACCCAAATTGTTTGGGGATGATCAGGAGGACCAATCAAATGCACAACCAAAATTGTATGAGGATGATCAGGAGGACCAACCAACTGCACAACCAAAATTGTATGGTGATGATCACGAGGATCAATCAACTGCAAACCCAGAATTGTTTGGGGATGATCAAGAGGACCAACCAACTGAACCACCAAAATTGAGAAAGAAGCACATTGCAAAAGTAAGTACCTGTAAACGTATTCCTCTGTATATTTCATTTTTAAGGAAGAATAGGACTCTCCAAATGAAAAATAGACAACTACAGATCAAATTTAAAACCCTAACAGATGAGCTCAGACAAAAAGAAAATTTTGATAGATTAGATTGCTTGGCCCAAGTTGCAGAGTCCATACCCATTGATGACATAGGTATTCCTTCTCCCAGGGTCCAACAAGATATACCCCTTGGAAAAAAACAGACTGATGACATTGAACTTGCAGAGTCCATACCCATTGATGACATAGGTATTCCTTCTACTAGGGTCCAACAAGATATAACCCTTGGAAAAAAAATAGATTGATGACATTGAAGTTACAAAGTCCCATACCAAAATCACAGCTGTCCATACAGAGGAACACGAATTACATATCAAAGATACAAAAGAAATGGGTATAGACACAGAGGAACAAAAACTAGAACTGAAACTAATAGAGGATGAGGAACCAGAGATCAAACTTACCAAAGACATTGGTGAGCAAAAAGATGATGAGGAACCTTATAGTGTGCACAACAAATCACTTCCTGACCTTGCCAAGATATTTGAAGAAGAATATCAAAACAAAGTTTTACGAAGAAATAAAAATACAGTGGCTAAGCTGGAAAGGAGAGCGACCAAGTTGGAGAAGGATAAGCAAGAACTCAGATAGCTAATGGATGGTGTGATCGCTTGCAAGGCTCCTTCAACCAATTACAATGTGTACTTGACTGAAAAATTCATGATATTTAAAAAGAATGCTATCATCCAAAATATCCCTCTCCAGGTTGAAAGAAGTTACTGTTTCGAGGAGGCATATATGTCAATTTGTAATCAAGAGAAAGACTTGCTCTGTGAACTGTACCAACATAATTTTTTGGTACCTTATAATACAAAATGGAATCCCAAATATGTTATAGGGGATGTCCAATTCAGGGCATTTTTATCGTATTTGAGAAATCAGGTCAGTTGGTTGGATGATCTGAACATTTATTTTCATAATTCCAAGAGCCTTATGTGGGTTAGACGAGAACATCCCAAACCTGTGGAGGTGATAAAAGAACATCAAAAATACATCAACTCTCCAGAAGTAGCAGAGGTTATCTTCAAGAACAGAGAGATGACCACTGCATATTGTGCACACCAGATTCAATTATTGGAAACTAAGGCACAGGGAGGATGTAAAGGAAGGTGGGATAGCATGGGAAAACAACCCCGAAATAAAGGTCCATTTAACTACCTCAACTTAAAGAAAACCTTAACAAGGGTTGCTTAGTATATTATTGTTATGGGATAGTGTGGGAATCACTGGATAGGTCTTAGATTTCGGTATCCAATGATATGGCTTCCAACAAGGGTATATAAAAATAAATGTACGCTGACAAAAAAAGAAGAATTTGATTGCTGGAATGTATTTATGGAGACAGAAGGTTATCTTCGTCCCGATGAACCATGAAATAGTGATTATTGTATCAGAAATCTTCATGAATGCCCCCCTTCATCCACAGATTCAGATTGATAGACTGGGTCACCGTTGCTGACACACTGGCTCACAATTGTTGACACACTGGGTCACCGTTGCTGCAACACTGGGTCACCGTTGCTACAACAATGGCTCACCGTTGCTGCAAATCATAGACAGTAAAGGCATTATATTTGATGTTGTAATATATGGCTCTCCAGTTTGTTTTGTTATTTATAAAAAACCGGTAAAATTGTGTTTGTCATGTTTAGTTACAATTTCATTGCAGTTCCTCTAATAAGTTTGTTACATTTCCATTGTTTTTATTCGAATTTATATATTAGATTATTGTTTGCACACCAATATATGCAACTATGCAAGTATGCAAAACCATTTGAAAGCTATCTTCCATGACTTACAAAAAAATCAATGTATTAAAAGAATGAGTGTAAATGCATGGAGTTATTTAATCACCTTAAATGAAAATTCCATCAAATTAGAGAAATCTCCAACCATATCCTCACCACCTATCAAACATACATGGACATAGTCAACAAAACATTAATACATCAAATACAGCTAATACAGGAATAAATATTAATATCAAATTAAAAACAAAATCGTGCACAAGAAACCTGGAAAAACATTCATTTTTGGCACGGGGGCGACCTCGCTTGTTGAGTTCTTCAAACTGAAACGATTCATCTTCACCTGCCGGGATATTCCAGTCAATTTCGAATATTGCATTGTGTTGCCTTATTTTTCTTCCATTTTTGGGGCTTAGGAAGCTCTTCTTCCTCTTCAAAGACAACTCAAAAGCACCCAATCCACACTTGAATTCATAATCCATAATATGAAGATTGTTGGCGTCATCCATCAATTTTTTAACTAAAGCAATCAACTGTTCAATCTTGGTCAAAGTAGCAGGAGGACTGTTTCGAACCAGGTCTAAGTAGCCAAATAACTCCTCCTTGGACATGTCAATTTCTTCAACATTTACATCAACATTACGACTATCCATGGTAGTTTTGTTTGAATCTTCAAGAAGATCAGATACTGCCTCTATATTTATCTCAGGAGGGTCATTGTATGACGCAGTTGTACTTTGATGATTTTGTAATTAGTTTGAAGCCATTGAATTGGAACACAACCAACCCACCTTTATGGCATGCTTGCATATGTTGACACGAATAGACCATGGGCAATCATAAGTTATGAAATTTGTATGATGACAAGTGACAAGATATTGCTTATTGACTTTAGATTGACTCCTCACCCAAAAAGCATGAGACATTTGCGAATGAGGGCTGCAATCACTATCTGGTATTCTTTTTTCTTTTTCCATTGATGATTCCAACTGTTTCTCTTTATTGTAATTATTTAAAAATCCTTCCTTTTTTAGAATTTCCTTAAACCGATAACAGGGTTCAAATTTTTTTATAAGAACATATACCAACCAATCCATCCTACGAGAACATTTATTTCTTCTATTAGATAGAAAGTTTGTCTTTAGGTAACAGTGATATGATTCCACAACATTGTTTGTCTCCTGATTTTCATGGGGAAAATCCCGACAACCTTTGACCCACATCCCTAATTGCATAAAATTTGGGTTAATGAAGATATTTCATCCATATTTCAAACCAAAAAGAGAAATGTAAATTAAGTGTTTTTCAACTTACAAATCTTGTCACCAACAACCCAATTCTTGTGGAAATAGTCTAGTAACTTTTCCTGATCAACAAATTTGTTGAAGAAAGCATTAATTGCAGTGCTAACTTCAAAATTGGAACAATAATTCATAATTAAACCCAAATCACTAAACATTTCTTTTTCTATTTCTGGATTACTGGCCAATCGATTCACATTTTTTAGCCATGCTCGACGTACTGCCAAACACACAAGATAACATTGCACCTTGTGATTCTCCTGCCACATTCAATTCATTTCAAGCATGTTAATTTTGTAATAAATACAAGTTGTACTGTAAAATAATAATATTGAGTTACGTTAAAGCACCAATTTCAGCCAATGCATCATCAACCATGAAAGCATTAACTTTCCAACTATGATCAACTTGGTGACACCTATGCATGAGCTGCTCCAACCATAGCGAAATGTCTTGTGATGTATTACGTGATGCCACCACCCATGCAACTGGAACCCCACTTTGTTGGTGATCAAACACGACGAGTGTGTACAATTGATACTATCACATTCAAAATACATAGATCATCAACTTCAGATCATCAATCATTATTAATCAAGTTATTGTACTAAATCAATCATTCTTAATACACTCACCCCATACTTATTCGTGTTGAATGTCGAATACATGGATATTAGGCTATTATTCGATAGCTTCACCATGGTATCCAACATCCACTTCGTCTGAATTCCAATTATAAAAGGGACATATCCACCATTGGGCTTTTGATAAAAGAAAAAATCATTTTGGTGTTTCCTATACCAAAGGTTCACACTCATTTCATCCTTCTTATGCAATTGATAATTTCCTTTCATTAGACGATTATATATGTTAACAACGTCTTTTCTACAAAAATAGAAATCCCTATCTCGAGTTGCAACATCCATGTCAATATATTTTTTAACATGCATTTTGCAAACGGAGTCAACTAACACATCCAAAAAGAAACAAATCTCTACATAGGAAACCATGTCCCTTGATAACTTTGGTTGATGCAACACCCTAGCAGGACCCGAGGTGTCATGTTGGCCATGACAAGGCAATCCTTGGCTATATACATGCTCATACATGTTATATGTTATTATTGCAACCTCAGGGATTTGAACCATAATTTTTACAATGAAATGGCATTGGCATCCCCTATTTTTCACAAATGAGTATTTTCACTTCACTTCATCTTGTCCCCTTCTGTCATCGGGGCCATATGAACAAGCATAGCTCCATAAAAAAGTTTGGAAACTCAATACATATGATTCCATGAAAATTGTTTGAGCACTATTCATACCAACATATATACATAGGATTTATAAAAAAACTTACACTTCATATACCAAGGAACAGGTAGGCCTTGAGCCTGGGCGTTTTCTTTGTACCCGGGTGAAAGAACATGGAGCATTTGGGTTCATTTCCTCTCCTTTAATAAAGTCTCCAATTCTAGTTGAAGGAATTTTTGCAATTTGATCTAAGGAGTCCATGTGTTTTCCTTGTACAAGAGACCAATCTAAATCTGACCTAGAGAAGATGAGCTTTTCTTTAGGGTTTTGCACCGGAAGGGAAATTATTGATTCCCATTTCACTTGCTTCACTATTTTTAAGCGAGTATCTGTTTAAGCAAGTTTCTGCAATGGTGGAGTGGGCGCAAAGGGGATTCTCACTTAAAAATACTTAGACATCGAATTAAAAAATAGATATTCACTAAACAAAACAGAAACAAACCAGTTTTCAGTAGTGGTCCCACGAGTATTTGTTTAAGCGAGTTGCCACAACGGTGGAGTGGGTGCAATGGGGATTCTCACTTAAAAATACATAGACATCGAATTAAAAAACAGACCAAACCGGTTTTCAGTAGCCATCCAACGACTTTCGTTCAATCAATTTTTCAGTAGCATTCCAGTGATGGATTTCATTCTGTCGTATTCAATCGGTCCATTGGTTAAGGAGATGATTGGCTCGATGACATGATCATTCCACGCCTCTCCCCTATCTTCCCTCAACTGGTTTTCACCGACCTGTTCGCAGTGGGCGCGGGAAATTTGCATTCATGGGCACTCCCGTGCGTAAGTGGGTAGGAGGAAACGGTAACAACCCATGGCTCCTAAACGGGCTCCTTCGAACAGAACGTTTCGTGGGACGAAGACGGAGACGGAGACGAGGAGATATGTGGGGCCACGTTCGCCGGAGCGATTTGCCGGTCGCCGGGGGCACAAAACCCGAAGGCCATTTCGTTGAATGGTTAGATTACTCCTTTTTCTTATTTAACTAAAAAAACATGTTTACTTAAATTAATTAATTAAATATTTTATTAAAAATTAATATTTATATAAATCATATTAATTTCTTTCAAAATTTGATATTTGGGTACTTCGTTTTGGAGATGTAGACACTGAATAAGAAAGATATTTAAAAGAATAAAATAGCGGGGGCACTACCACAACCTATTAACATGAGAGGCTTCCACCAAACCCAAGGAATCTAAGGATATGAAACATTTAAGTAAAACTAAAAATACCTAATTATATTATATTATTATATTATTTTTATGTCTATGTGAATAGTTAAAAATTGTTATATAAAAATTAAATTTTGAAATACATTATATAATTAATTAATTAATTAATTATATTTAAGGTGTTTTAATGATGAGTTTGGTTGGATATATTTGACCAATAAGATTTGTGTATTTTCATTCTCCTTCCTCTAAATAAAAATTGACACATGACATTGTAATTGTCATGGAATTTGCTAGGAAGTATGTTTTCATATATAATTTTTTGGGATTCAACTGCGCTAATTAAGTCATTTCTATGACCATTTCCATGAGAGGTAGCTAGAAAGTATGTTGTCATATATCCTTTTTTGGGATTCAACTGAGTTAAGTAAGTCATTCATCTATGACCATTTCCATGAGAGGTAGTCATAACTGACTAATTTCTCATGATTTTTCAATAGTCCACTTAGTACTCATTGTCGTTTAAAATTTTCTAAATTCCATCCTAAATAATTTTAAGTTAATTTATCATAAAATTAAACTTTATTAGGTTTTGAAAAATACATTTATAAAAATATTAAAATAATATTATTCTATTTTATTTTATATATTTAAATGTTTAAAATCAATTTTTAATACAAAATTTAATAGTTATTATACAAAATTTTAATATATACTAGTAATATATAAGTATTTTTTATACTTAGCACTGCAACGATCATGAAATTTGGTGGAATTTGCCATGTTGTTTAAAGTTTTCTAAATCCCAACTTAAATGAAAAAAGAAATATTATAATCTCTAAATCTTGAGATATTTTTAATTTTCATTGATTTCTAAGTTAATTTATTATAAAATTAAGTTTTATTCGGTTTAATATATATATATATATATATATATATATATATATATATATATATATATATATCTGTCAATTTATAATACAAAATTCAATATTTATTATACAAAATTTTAATATATATTATTAATATATAAGTATTTTTTATTCTGTTATTATGATTATATTATATTACATTATGATATCATCAAGGAATAAGCCGCAGAAATAAGAAATGACCCAAAAAGATGTGATGGAGCTTCAACTGGAGTGTAAGGAAATATTTAATTCTTGTAGATTAATCATGGAGTAATGTAGCTTTTGTGCCGCCTTCTTTTAATCAATCTGATGGATTGGATGTGCTTGTAATCTATCAAAGCTTTAACCAAAATCAATGTCAATGGTGCTGCTTTTACCCAAAAATGACAAATTATGGGGACTTGTACAGTGATTTGAAACATTCAAGGATCGATAGTTTTATTCGCAAGCCAAACCCTGAGATCATAGATGGTGTTCTTGGGATTTCACAGGCACAACCTAGAAATTGGTTGGTGAATTCAAGATTGCCTACTTTAGAAGGTAACACCTATTCCAATTTTTTTATATGAAATTGCAGTCACCATAGGTGAGATGTGTTACCCATTTCACTTGAATTTAATTTTTTCTTCTAAAGTGACTTTTATATTATCATGGTTCCCATATTTACAAAACATATAACCTAGAATTTCAAAACTACCACATAAATGAACTTAACGAGAAAATGACTAACAAAATTATATTGTTTTTCCTGGAAGAGTGTCTCTCTTTCCACCTCTAGAAGAGCGCCACTCTACTCCAATTCCACCTCCTCTATTGTCATTCCCATTCCTCTTGCTCCGACACTACATTGTATCAAAGGAAATGACAATGAAATCTTTCTGAATACCAAAAATACCTTCTTCAATCTTAATAACAACCTAATTCTTCTCATCAGTCATTAAAATCTAACAGTCGGAGTCCTCTTCAGAGATTCATATGCCCCTTTCTAACGTCTCTAAGTGACTTTAGATATATGTCATCTTCATATTCTTATCGAGAAGCAATTTCGCTCCACTCATAGAAATGATTAACAATGCTTGCGTTGGAGTGAGTGGCTAGATGATCTTCCCAAATATTCATTTCCTTTGATGTACCTTTGCACCTTTAGGGGCAATTGCTAGTTTTAATTATTGGAAAAGATGAATTTGATACATATTCATTATCATATATAATAATGATGATAATATAATAATAATAATAATATTATATATGGTGTTTTCTAAACATGTTACATTTTCGAATTTTCGCTAGAATTTGAAGAAATTTTTGTTGGTTAAATCTTAATTTTTGTTTTTAGTTTCTTTCAATATATATAGTCTAATTAATAGATTAAATGACATTTTTTTAGGAATTTTTACTAGATTTTATTCAAAATCCAGTAGAAATTATTTTTAATAATTATGAGAAGTTGTTTAATATACAAAGTTCTTGTGCTCCCCTGAATTTTTAGGTATTGAATTCGTTTATGCATTAAAAAATGCATTTTAAACAAAGAAAAATCACAATCTTGCTTGAAAATTTATTGTTGGATTCCAACAAAAAAAGTCATTTTGTCTATTAATTAGACTACACCCTTTCAACATATATTAAAAATATAAATTTTATTTTATAATTTAAATTTATAATCTAATTGTTAAATGCTTTTTTTTTGGATTATCTGGGGATGTTTTAAATATGTAATTGAAAAATTTGGATATCACATATGTTTCTCGTTGATCATGTTATCAATTTTGGAGTAGTCTTGCAAAATCAATGGACTGTATTACATTCTATACTAATGAGATATGGAGCGGCATCCGGTCTCGTAGAAAATGATGGTAAGTAGACCCTTCTTTACTCTAATGGAAATAGGGAAGAGATTCAATTCATATCTGGGATTTTTGGAGTTGAGATAAAAAAAACTGGAGGACGGGTTCACCTAACTGGGATTTATATTGAAGCTAAAGAAATACAAAGTTGGGGACTCAAATTGGCTTCTCAATAAATTCCACAATAGATTGAATAGATGGACACATAAGTGGCTCTCATTGGGGGGTATATATACCACTACAAGGAAAATACCCTCTAGCAGATGTTTTTGAGGAACCCCTTATAAAAATAGCCCAGATATTCGTTTGTAGTGGAGGTTTCTAGAGGACGTTGGTGGGTGGAGGTTTTTGAAGATGTTTTTTTTTTCCGATGCATTTCTCATCCTACACCACACTGATGTGTTCAACTAGAAAAGCATCGATGTTTACTAAAAATTGGCACACCGAGACATCATGCTCTCCATGCAAACCCTCTCGGTGCATCTCATTACTGTAGCGCACTGGTGCGCTACACAGATTCAGGCCTGGAGCGTCATAAAAACCCACACTAAACTGAAACAAGCCCCTTGCGCTTGGAAGAAACCACCAGGTGCACCTCAAAAACCCACACACTGAATTAGGGTTAAATAAAAAAAAATTACGGCAAAAAAATTTGCATTTTCACTTCTTCAATGCTCCAAAGCTCTCAAGCACTGGTGAAAATTTACCTTGTGTGAGGCGCCCTGCCATCGGTGCTCCCATTGCATGTACTGGTGCCATCCATTTCCCACCATTTTGATTTCGAATTTTGGAAAATGGTGGGCAAATTCAGTTTTGCAAATTCTTCAGCAAATATTCCTGCTTGATGCCAAAATTTACAGGTATTTTACTTGTTTCTCCATAATTAAAATTTTTAGTGGATTATATTTCTAAAAAAACTTAAAATTTATCCTTTAAAAAAAAAAAAAAAATTCCCACGCGATGCACTCGATCCGTTCGGCTCGCAGTGCTTCCTGTAAATTTATAGGTCGCACCATAACCAATGCGAACGGAAACTGCACCAGTTCCAGTGCGGTACCGAAAAGGTGCACCATGTTTAAAAAAAAAACATAAATGGTGGTGCGGTCAGTTAACCGCCCACACTGTTGACTATGTCCAAGTTCGGGAGGGTAGTGCACTGACCAAAATATGCGCCCTGGGGCAGATAGTTTAGTCAATGCACCACCCTTTGGACACCGGTACATAGACAATGATGCGGTCATTTAAACGAATGCACCATTGACCATGTACTGATGTCAGTAGGGTAATGTGCTGACTAAACTATACGCCCCAGGGCACATAGTTTGGTCAGCACATCGCCCTCCCGATACTGCTACATAGTCAATGGTGCAATCGATTAAACCACTACACCGTTGACCGTGTAATGATGCTAGGAGGGTGGTGCATTGAAGAAACTATCTGCCCTGGGGCGAGTCATTTTGTCAGCTCACTGCCCTCCCAAACTTGTACATAGTCAACGATGTGGTCGGTTAAACGACCACACTGTTGACCATTAACTAATGTTTGGTGGTGCGTTGACGTAATTATCCACCCCGGGATGGATAGTTTCGTTAACGCACCACAGGAGATAGTACATTTCATGTTGTGCGGTGCGTTGAAAATTTGCAGGTGCACTGCAGATGGTGCGCGATAAAAACTGAGGCACTAGTAACAGTGCATGACTGTTTTTTTCGTGCACCTACTATTATTTTTTTTCAAAAAAATAAAAATAAAATATATATATATATATACAATATCTAACTTGTTATTAGCATGTGTATGCAATCCCATTTTATCAAACATGATAGTGTTAGGTAAGACGAGGGGGAGATTTTGGAATCAACTGAGAGAAAGGATGGGTGATCTGATTTTTCTTTTTCTAAGAGTTTCTGAATGGCTTGACGATCAGGGATGACGCATCATGGCGAGGGCTCTGACACACACTGCAGCATCACGGTCTCGCGGATGACCGCATGTGTCAGCCCTAGGTTAGGGTTATTGATGCGACCACCTTCACCTCCTATCATGGCCTCCCAATATTCTCCCATCCCCTACTGTCTTTCACTGTCGCTCCCTCCAACGATATGCACCCTTCTGCAACCATCAAATGACTCGCATCAGATGCCATGGAAGACGAGCAACTGGATTATTCCTCGGACCCATTGGAGGAAATGCCTATTTGGACCACTCTGCAACACTCCTCGTATTTTTTGTCCGCATTGGCTCATCCCGCATCTAGAGTTTTTCCAGATGGATCTAGGGCTTCCACATGGCCTCTTTTTTCTCTTGAGGGATCTTCTTCCCTAGCTTACCACTTTGATTCTATGTCATTTTCATTGCATGCGTGTTTTCCTCCCTTCCTGAAGCTGATCCAGTACTATCTGTGCTGATATCCCTTGCATCTTAATATTTTCTGACATCCCTCCTATTACTGTAGTCCTCCCCCTATCCCTAGGATATCTCCTCCTCCCTAAACCCTATACCTTTTCTACCTGCTTCCGCACCCTATTTTCATCTGCTAAACTTTCACCAGGCCGATCCCTCACGACCAACGTCGCGCCCCTCACCATTTGGGTGTTTTGCGGGTACTGTCCCCATTGATCTGCCCTCAGATTCTGTTGGGACGATCGAGGATCGAACCTTAGATTCGGAAAAGGAGCAACCCTCCCTTGGAACTCATCCGCACTTATCCATGAATTCAAGATGTGTTAAGAAAGGTAAGAAGGGCATCGACCTTGCATTCGAAGACCAACATAGGATGGGCAATGTACTTGACATGGCAGAGAGGGTTTTGGTCGGACACGTTCGGAGCCGGAAATACAACTTGGAGTGAATTAAACTATCAACTATGGATATATGGAGACATTTTATTGATGCTTTACCCTCTGTCATCATTCTTCCTAGAGGATGGTTCACACTCAGTTTTAGTCGACCAGAACACCTGCAATGGGTACTTTCCCGATATTGGCACATAGAAGAAGTCTCGGTCCTATTAAAGAGATGGAGCCCTCTATTTGACCCTGAGCGAGAGAACTTGGGTGCTGGACCCATCTAGGTTTGTTTACCTGGGATACCTATGCACTTTTGGTCTGAGGATACCTTCGCATACATTGGAAATTCTCTTGGGTCCTATCTTGATCACGAAAAATATTATATTGCAACTGGTATCATGACCATGGCTCAGATTTTGGTACATTTGGACACCAGAGAGGGCTTGGAAGAGTCCATTACATTGCGATGGAAGAAATTTACCTGAATCTGACCCATGGATTATGAAGGTATTCCTTATTGATGTAGAAGATGTCACGAGGCCGAGCATCTCTACAAGCACTGCCCACTCCTGCAGAAGAAAGCGCCACAGTCCCTGCCATCAGAATCTGTTCCTACATCGACTCCACAGGCACATGTGCCCACTCGGAAGACTTCTCTGCGTGGTTTTCCTCCTCAGGCCAGTGCTTTGAATGAAGCCCGTATTGCTCAACCACCTCGGCCCCCTTCGCCGTGCTTCACTAGCTCCAGAGCAACTGCCGCATACCTATCTGTGGGTATTACTTCACTCCCTTACTCTACTTCTAATTTTTTTGTTGTATCTACTGTTATTCATTCATCAGTCCTCTATGTATCCGGGTCTACACTCCCCTCTATCCCTTGTTCCCCCTCCTCTCCACCTCTCCCCTCATCTGTGACCCTTCCCTCTATACCTTATCTCACTCTCCCCCTCCCCTCTGAGGCCTCATCCGACCCTGTCGGGAAGCCATTCATATTTTCTCTGATCCCTCTCCAAGCTATCTGCATCCCCCCCCCCCCCTTGCGGATTAGCTATCATTCCCCCTTCCAATATTGGGTTATCTTCTTGTGGACGCAAATCATATATTTCTAAAGCCATTGTCCAGGTCGGTCAGGAGGTAGCTGATGGACGTCAACACACTCTCGACCGGGTCCTTAGAGCACAGAAAACCCATTCTACTGTTCCCCCATGATTTTTCTCTCCTTCAATTTTCGTGGCCTTGCAAGTTAGGCCAAAAAACTTGCTCTCTACCGTCTATTTGAATCCACCCCATGTAATATTATTTTCCTCCAAGAGACCCTCGGTCCAAAATCATCTATTGTCAATATTATTCAAGGCCTGTGCCCCGACTGAGTCTTTCATGCCCTGGATGCTTGAGGCAGATCAAGCAGCATTTCACTGGGCATCAATCCCCGAATGATAAATCTCCTTAATATCTGGGGAGGAGAGGGATGCTTGGGGGCCAACATACAATCGACTAAATTTGGATCTCCTTTTCGCATCTTCAACATATATGGGCTGTGTTCTAATCGACTCACATTCTGGGATCATTTCCTCAGCCTCCCCCTCATGAATCATGACAAACTCATACTTGGTGGTGACCTCAATTTCTCTCTTGGATAGGCTAAATCATGGGGAAATTCCACTCAATTCGATCCCATTTTAGAACAACTTTAGACCCTCATTGAAATGCACTAGCTTGTGGACATCTCGTCCCCCAAACTACAACCTACTTGGCAAAATAAGAGGACAGGACATGCCTGCCTTGCCAGACGATTGGACAAATTTTTGGTCCATGAGGACAATGTTGTCCATATCCCCAATTATCGGCAGTGGGTTGGATAGGGGGGAATCTCTGATCACTCTCCCATCTTTATGGAAATTGCTGGACACACACCAAAGACAAGGGCACCATTCAAATTCAATGCTACATGGCTTGAGGATGCTTCCTATGTTGAAGCTGTCACACAGTACTGGAGTACTCAATCGGGTCCACCAGACCTAGACCCCTCTTCTCTATTCGCCTTCAAGATGAAAGAGGTCAAGAGGCTCACCAGGGTATGGGCAATTTAGGAGAAGCACATTCGGGATGAACAAACTCTGCAATCTATTGAAGCGTAACTTGCTGCAATGAGTTCGTCTGAACATCAAGGATTTGAAACAGATGCATCAAAGGCGCACATCTACTTGCTGGAATTAGAGCGCACTAAGATCCTGAAGACTCATGAAGAGACATGGCACCTCCGAAGTAGGGCCATCTGGTTGAAAGCTGGGGACGAGAACACGAATTTTTTCCACCACTTTGCAGATGGTCGAAAAGCCATCAATACCATATGGTAGTTGGAAGATGGAGAGGGGAACATGGCTAATACTTTTCATCAGCTTGTCAACATGTGGGTAGCCCACTTTCAGGATCTATATTATGCCCCACCTGAGATTAAACTCCTGGAGATTATCAAAGTGGTCGGACTTTTACCACGATTTGTGGATCCAGATACAAAAGCAGATCTTATTGGTCCTGTCACGATGAAGTAAATCCTGGACACTATCAAATGGTTTCAGAAGGAAAAGAGCCCTCATCTAGATGAATGGCCCACCGAATTCTACCTTTTCTTCATTGAGATCATGGGGCAGGACATTCTCAATGTGGTGGAACACTGTCGATAGAGTGAGAAATTATATGATGCCTTCAACTCCACCTTTATTGCCCTCATCCTTGAGATGGACGCCCCTCACTCCTTCTCTGACTATCGCCCCATATCCCTTTGTAACCGCATCTATAATATCATAGCCAAGATCATCGCCAATTGTCTCAAGCCTATTCTATCAGCTCATATATCACCTGAACAATTTTCATTCCTTCATGATCATCATATCCACGAGGCTATTGGTACATCCCAAGAAGCTTTGCACTCCATCTAGGTTCATCATCTCAAGGGAAACATTCTTAAGATAGACCTGGCCAAAGCATTTGATCGATCCAGTTCGTTTTACATCCGAATGATTTTGACTCACCGAGGATTCCCCATTCTTTTTATTCAATGGATCATGTGCTACATCACCAACGTTTCATTCAATGTCTTGATCAATGGATCGGCCTCACCTTTCTTCCACTCAGAAAGAGGCCTTCAATCAGGATTCCCTCTTTCTCCACGCATTTTCCTCATCATCATGGATGCTCTGAGTCGACTGATTTCCCATGAGAAGAGGTCAGGTAGGATTGTGGGTCTTTGGATCATAGAAGGATATTTTTTCACCCACTTTCTCTTCGTTGATGATGTTCTCATCTTCCTCAATGGCTCTGTGGGGGACATCACCTCCTTCTATTATGTATTGACTTCTTTCTGCACTGAAACATGCATGACCTAAAACCGTCACAAGTCTACTCTAACCAACATTGGATGCACCCTTCAGGAACGAACCCTTGCTGCTAGAGGCTTCCCCTTCACCATCCATAACCTATCTGATGGCCTCAAATACCACAGATTCTGCCTCAAGCCCCTCTCCTACCACATTTCCGATTGGACATGGCTCATATCAAAGCTAGAAGCTCGCATCAATGCTTGGCATCACAGATGGTTATCAAGGGTTGGCAAACTCACTTTAGTCAAGTCAGTCCTCTTGGCCACTCCTATGTACTGGATATCCCTTGCCTGGATCCCCAAAGACATTCTCAACAGGATACAAAAAATTTATAGAAAATTACTTTGGATGGGAAACAAATAATGGCACACATTTTCATGGATTAACTGGGAATATATCACTCTACCTAAGAAATGGGGAGGTTGGGGGATAAAACACTTGGAAACCTTTGCCTCTGATCTTGCTAGTAAAATGGGATGGAAGATCATGCCTACCCACAACCTCTAGACTGAGGTGGTCACTTAGAAATATATTCGGCCTCTATCTCCATATGAATGGATTCGCAGGCCCACTTGGAGTACCCGAATTGTATCTATTGTTTGGAAGGTTGTAGTCATCAAGTCATTACCTCACATTAGGGATGGAATTTCTTGGCACATCAATTTCGGGACATCCACCAGAATTGGGTTAGACCCTTGTTTAGGATGTGGTGGTGCCCATTTATTACCTAAAGCACTTGTGGATCATCTAAAAGGATTTGGGATCTCTACATTTGATCAGATTGCATATCTCGAAGGCACATAAATCCTCACATAGGGATGGAAATCTACCACTCTCCTCCGGTTACCCAAACAATGGCACGATCATTGGCTCGGTTTCATTAGCGCCCTCACTAAATCTCACGTTCGGATCACTCAGGAAGATGATCAATTAATATGGCAACATGCCCCAAGTGGCTGATACACACCAAAGCTTGGATACTCATACATTTTCTCCGATCACTGCCCCAATGAGATTGCTTGGTGGTGGCATTGATTATGGAAATTAGCGGCAACACCCTGATCCATACTTTTCATGTGGTGCATCCAGCGAAACATCACACCAACGAGGGAAAAATTACAAAAACAATCGATCATCGGACCCACATGGTGTGTATTCTGCAAATATAATTCTGAATCAATTTTCCATCTATTCCTTCAATGCAGTATATCCCTCGCTTTCTGGAAAATGATAACGAAAGAACTCCATATGCTGACTCAGTGGCATGGCCTTGATATACTTGATGCCTGGCATAACTGGTGGCAACAGGTCACTTCTCCAAAGTCCCGCAATAACCCACTACTTATATGCTGGTCCCTCTAGAAAACTCGAAACCGCATCATATTTCATGACTCACAGCCGCATTGGACTTCGGCCTCCGCTTGGGCGATTTCTCTGTACAATAATCTCCCTTCGGATGCCCTGCCAACACCCCCTCGCAACATTACACCGGAGATAATAAAGAAGGAAAAGCCATGGGAATACTTCGATGGTGCTGCACAGACTCATGGTTGTGGGGGAGGCACAGTGCTTCACATCAATGACACCATTCATTACAGAATCAGAATGGGTCTAGGACTGGGCACCAATAATCATGCAAACTAATCACCCTTCTTCATCTTCTACACTTTGCTATCAAACATGAATGCCACCACCTTCAGATCTTCGGGGACTCCAATATTATCATCAATTGGTTCAATCTATCTTCTACATGTCATGTACACACACTTTGCCACATATTGGAGGATGTTTGGCATTTAAAATCACAATTTAAATATATTACATGTTGTCACATTTACAGGGAGCATAACCAACTTTTTGATGTGTTATCCAAGGAGGCCACGCTCCAACCTCAGGGAACATGGATGATCGATGAAAAAAATGGAAAGGAACACTACAACTATTATCACCGATCGTACATAGAACAACACCAGGTTGCTGATATATAGCTGATATTTTTTGTTTTTTATTTAGCACATAGAACTGAACATATAGATTTGTATTTATCTATAATAACAAAATTTTTGGAATTTATCATGTACACCCCGTTAAGGGGTTCTTACCTGGACTATTTTTTGATGTGTGACTAAGTCACATTTTGATGCATATGCCTAAAGGCATCTACAACATGTAATTTTTCCATTATAATGAAAAGTTATGATTTTTTTAGGGAATATATATATATATATATATATATATATATATATATATATATATATATATATATATATATATATATATATATATATATATATATATACGTGTCTCATTTAATAATTTTTTTTATTTAATATGTGAATCATTCAACGACGTCAAAGGAGACAAGAGAGGGAACAACAGGAACATATAACGAACTAGTATAACGTGGTTCGCCTATGGGAGGAATGAGAGAGGGAGAGACTTATGTACCCTCACCCTATTACGGCAGCCACCCAGTTGCTCCTAAGGGAGGTAGGCCTCCCCAAGTTCTATGAGGAGGATACATCCCTGAAGGGCCATAATGGGTTATTGCGACAACTCATCTTTAGGTGGAATGCCCACCGGCAGGCTTTCTGGGTTGGTCCTAACCATTGGTATGTGCCCACTGAGGACATGTATTTTATTACTGGCCTATCTAAGAGAGGGCATGATTTTCCCTCTTTCCTAGAGGTCCCCATCGGCTATGCAGCAGGGAGTCAATTGGTGTATTTCTAGAGATACATTAGCGCCGATATACTGTCTCTTGCAGATTTTCAGGTCTTCGGTGGTTAGTTACATATTGCTTCATTTGGTGCAGAGGAGGTGAGGTGCCTCCCACTACTATTGTCGATCATTACACACCATACAAATTACGGGAAATGCATTAGTTTCCCGATTTTATTTTATGTTGATTCTTTATTACCGGTGCCATGACTTTTGAGGTGGTCTGCAATTTTTTTGCGGAATTTATGTACATCTTTAGATAGATGTCATTCTTAGGCACAAGGGAGGGTGAACTTCCCTTTTGCTTCAGAGTTATTTTTTTTATTTTTTGAGAGGTTTCCAGAGATGAGGCCTACTTTTGTTCGACAACCTCGTAGGCCGATGTTGCACGTACGAATGGAGATGTGGGGCCAGATGATGCGCAAGAGGGGCGAATCTGACTTTTCCGTGAGGATATCTCATGATGCACTAGAGTTTTTATCCAGTGTTGATGATCGCGCCTTCATTCTAGTGCCATGTCCGTATGTTGGTTTGGATTGGCGAGGGTGTGCCAACATGCTCTTCATAGTTGATGAGCCGCCAAATGTGAGAGGAAATATTGGTGTTTTATTTAAATTTATTCTAACACATTCTTTAACTTGTTTTTATTCAATTGTTTATTAAAATTTTCTAATTATTGTTGCATAATTATATATATTTTGTAGATATTGGGTCATTTGTTTGTGATGAGATGCCACCGCAACGAAATGATCCAGGTGTAGATCCTGCTGACGATTAGGAGATGGCAGATGCAGAGGATCATTCCACTGACGTACATGGTCCTCATGATCATGCATAGGTATCGATGGGTGTGAGGCATAGGCCTGACACTAGATTTAGGATGGAGTTGGGAAACCAACTCTGTCGACTCCTAGTGGAGGAGGGAGTCAGACTGGTCACTATCAGAGAGATACAGGTTGATGATGGGCTTTCAACGATATGGAGAGGCATGCCACATGATATGTTGATCATGATGCGGCATGTCGTTGGAGCTACTAGATTACTGGCACGGGCGAGGAGGGTAGGCTGACGTAGGTGTGGCGGAGATGTAGTACGTCGATAGTCGAGTAGCGCATCATCTCATGATCACAATCAGGGGAGTGATCATCATTTAGCTAGTACTCCATCTCCTCCTCCACCTCGCGCTGGAGATGAGCAGCTAGCAACATCCAACAATCATGATCATGAGCATACACCTGATCCTGAGGAGGGCGCAGGTCCAATTAAGGAGGCAGGTCCATTGACTGAGAAGACCACCACACCATCCACAGATCAACAGGCTGTACCATCCACGTCGAGTCATCATGAGTAGGAAATTGATCCTGATCAGCGTGAAGCACCTCCATATCAAAAGGCACGTGATGCTCGACACCTATCTGAGCATGTCGAGGTTACACCATCGACTGAGCAGCCCTCGACTAGTACTATGATTGATGTACCACTAGCTGATATTTGACATTTCTATGCAGTTATATTATATTTTTATATTTTTATATATATATATATATATATATATATATATATATATATATATATATATGGTCCATGTATTTTATGTTCACGTTGCAGTTTTACTTAATTTACATGTTGGTGTTCATCGTGATGTGTATATTGTTAGGTCATGTTAGATATGTTCATTTAATGTGCAGCTTGTAGATAGATGTGTATGTTAGCATTTATTTGACATGAGATGTATATTTTATGTTTGTGTTGTGATGATGTTATACAATTCTAGTGTTTTGTTAGATGATCATGATCACGATGATTAGATGATGTTAACGAATTTGAATGTGTTTTTGAGTTGAATATGATGTTTGTATGATGGTTATCATGATTGTGATGTTTATTTTTAATATTAAATCGTGATATTTATTAAATATTATGTCGTGATTGTAATTGAAATTTTAATTTTAATTTATGTAAAATCGTAAAATTGTAATTGTATTTCTAATTGTAATTGTATATAAAATATTTGTAAAATTTTAATTGTAATTGTAATATTTAATTTATTGTGAAATGATTGTAAATTTAATTTTAATTGTAATTGTATATATGTAAAATTGTAAAATTGTAATTGTATGTAAAATTCTAAAATTGTAATTGTAATTGTATGTAAAATATTTGTAAAATTTTAAGTGTATTAATGTGACATGATTGTAATTGTAATTTTATATATGTAAAATTGTAAAATTGTAATTGTAATTGTATGTAAAAGTCTAAAATTTAATTGTAATTGTATGTAAAATTGTAAAATTGTAATTGTAATTGTATGTGAAATTGTAAAATTGTTATTGTAATTGTAATTGTATGTAAAATATTTTTAAAATTTTAATTGTATTAATGTGAAATGATTGTATTTGTAATTTTAATTGTAATTGTATATATGTAAAATTGTAAAATTGTAATTGTAATTGTATGTAGGTTTTTGGGGAGTTATCTCGAAAGTACTACAAAATCATAAGGTTGTGGGTGACTCTTGATCTCCATCGGATCTATCGGGCCTTGCTTCTTGCTGGTGGCCACTCTTCCCCTTAACCAGACTATGCAAGAGCTTTAGAGTCCAGTTTTGTGATAGGTGGTGGAATATCAGGTAGTGCATCTACTGTTGTTGTGATCATCGACATAATGCACCCTGGATTTTCTGCATTCTCCTCCGGGGTCTGTGTTGAAGTTTCTTAATGGGGTTATCATCATAATAGATGATTTCCTCACGATGGTTTCCTGGGGTTGGCCAAATTCATCCTGTCACCACCTCTCATTGATGGTGCCCACTCACTTGGGAGGCCCCTTTAGGATTGTCTCTGGTTCTGGTTTGGTTTTTCCGGTGGGAGTGATCGGAATCCGGGTCCAGTAAATTTTTAAATCTTGGGACGGGTGGGGTGGCTGACAGTGAAAGAAGAGAGTGGATCTCTTTCTGAATTTCTCTTTCCTCTTTATCATTCTTTTTCAATGTCTCATTAAAGTTGACGACATCCCTATTCACTGTTGGTGCATGGAACTAGTATGAGATTTGGGTTGGAGGCTCTTCGTAGGTGGCGGTAGCCTTAATCTCGTCCTTCGCTTCTGATTTTATTGGGACCCTCTCCTCGAAAAATTCACGTCCATCACACTTGGTGCGTTTTATTTTCCACCTGGCCTCACTACATTTATTCACCTTTATGACCTTCTTCTTTGTTGAAGGAGATGGAGAGTGTTATTGGGGTTCTCAAGACGAAGGCATATGATGATGATTTCCTTCATGCTATTTCTCTGGGGGAGGGTGGTGCATTATCTCCTTCAAGTTCCCAACCGTCTGCTAATATCTCTTCAGCTGTCAACCTGGGATTCACGTCAGGAAAAGTTTCTCCCTCTCCCGACGTTCAACTACCCTAGGCTCAGTCTGTGTTGAATTATGACCTTAATTTCAATCCCAGGAAGGCAACAATGTTTATCCAGGCCTTTCAATCCTGCCCTCGATTTCAAAATTCTCAGTTTCGGTAGTGATGTTATGTGGGAGAGAGTTGAAATTTTTTTATTGCGGGCGGTAGTGGGTAAGTGGAAATTCAAAATATTTAGCACGATATATATGCAGGCGTGGCTCATGGGTGCATGGAGGAAGCTCCTCAGATATGAGCCTAAGATTAGTAGATTACACAATGGATGACTGTGTTTTCATTTCATGAAGAACGATAATATGGGAGAATTTTTGAGTAGAGCCTAGGTGCACGACCATTTTTTTTTGGCAATTCATAGATAGACTGTCGATTTCCATCCCATCACCA
Organism: Pinus albicaulis; assembly: GCA_034641835.2. Taxonomy (NCBI): domain Eukaryota; kingdom Viridiplantae; phylum Streptophyta; class Pinopsida; order Pinales; family Pinaceae; genus Pinus; species Pinus albicaulis. Next base: position 508,399,869 of record CM076581.1, on the reverse strand, counting down.
ATGCACCAAAAAACCATCTTTTGTGGGTGCGTAAGTCTGGACTGCCGATACAATTTTGGTCTATTAATGTACTGAAGGCCATTGGGGACAACATTGGTACCTGCATATTTATAGATCCGAAGAGTGCTGGTTTATACGAAAAACGTGTGGCTTGGGTTCTTGTGGAAGTTTCGTTCTCTGGGGTTCTTCCTGCCATCATTGACCTAGAGTGGAATGGTGTAATTTATAGGTAGGCTCTAGATTATTGGAAGACACCCTTTCGTTGTCACCTCTGTCACACGACGGGTCACCTGATGAAATAATGCGAGGAATGGAGACCAGACCGTGAGGTGCTGAACAAATTTGGTGCTTGTGCTTTATAGGCTATGGATGCGGGTGCTTCTTTGATTCTCAGACAACCATATTTATTAGGTATACCTACGCTAAACTCAGGTAAGTATATACTAGACCTGCCTATCCTTTCTAACTGCAATGTAAAAATGGTGGCATGAAAATATAATTTTTCTTCTGTTAGGGGTCTTTGTCTGTCTAAAGGGTCGGGAACTTTGTCGGCTGGGGGGATTTCCTCGGAACTTCACGTGAATGAAACTGATTTGGCTGGGGGGAATGATAGGATCCCTATTCATATTCCTATCCCTACTCTAAATTGGAGTTGCCGCTCTATTTCTCATGACCATCCTCTGCAACCGCCTCTCATGGATTCCTGCTTGCCTAATCCTCCCCCCTCTCCTCCTCCTGAGGTGGATGCCATGCTATCTCCCCGCAACTCTATTGACAACGACCTGGAATTACTTCTACTTGACCTAGATGCTTGCCTTGCCCCATTGCATGTGGACACTAGTAAACCCTCCTCCCCGACCCTGCTCCTTAGTCCGTATTCCATATCAAATGTTATAATTTGGAAGGGAAAGGGTCGACCCCGGACCAAGAAGAAATCCTTATCTCCATCAGTATTGATCCATAATATGATTCGGGTAATTACAGAGAGGTTCCAGTCATGGAGGCCATTGACAGGGTTCTTAGAGAATTGGTGCCCTCTAATGCAGTTATATGATGCAAATTTTCTCCCTGAATCTAAGGGGATTGGGGGGACGGGACCAGTTCGTATCAATAAGGGATTTTTTTTGGAAGTTAAATCCATCCTTGATCTTTATCCAAGAATCAATGCAATCTGCAGACCGCTCAATTTCCTATTTTCATGCCATGTTCCTAGCATGAAATATGGTGGCGTGAGACGCTGTGGGAAGATTGGATGGAGAGGTCGTGTTATGGGATCCTTATCAGGCCACTCTGCATGCATTTGGATTTTTTGGCGAGATTATATTGATGGGTTTTTTGAGAGGTTTCTAGCATTGGGTACACTTGATAAACATATATGCCCCTTACTATGACAGAATGAGTTTCTGGAACTGGATGGAGGGTTGTGGCATTTTGATGCTAGATCGATTGATCATTGCTGGCGACTTTAATTTCTCACTGCATGATGGGGATTTTTGGGCTGATAAAGAGTGGAGTGACCCTCTGGCTGGGTTCCTTTGTGACATGTTTCATTCTTCACATTTATGTGATATAAATCTGGAAAAAAATTGTTCTACTTGGTATAATGGTAGGATGGGTTCATAATTAATCGGTAAAAGAATTGATAGGTTTCTGGTAAAGGGTAATATTTTATCTCAGATAGGGGAATTGACCACTCGGGCTGAAGCAATAGCCATCTCAGACCACCGGCCTATCATCTTGGAGTGGCAATTTGAAAAGAATCCTGGTGGTTCATTAGAAAAATTTTGAGGTCTAAAATGGGCCTCCTAAAAAATGTACAACCAAAATAAAATTTATAAGAAATAATAGGATTCAAGATGATGATGCCAACCATGGGGGATAATTCACCATTTTTGGGGTAAAAAAGTAAAAATATTAAAAAATAATAAAATAATAAAACTAATTTTTCAACTTATCTCCCTAAGGTTTTACTCAAATTTCTATCGTGAGTAATTTTTGGAATTTAATTCCTCATCCAAGGAGAACCCATGTTGCATATTTTTGATGGACCCTGCTACATGAAAAATGAGAAATAAATGAAAAAACGTGATTACAATCACATTTTTCATGTATTTCTAAATTTACTTGTAGCAGGGTCCATCAAAAGTATGCAACATGGGTACTCCTTGGATGATGAATCAAATTATGCATCCAACGAGTGGTCGCGATCAAAATTTGAGTTAACCCGTATGGAGACAAGTTGAAAATACGAGTTGAAAAAGTAGTTTTTTCTTTTTTCCCTCTAAAATTTGATGATGTAATCTAATCTTATTTTATTATTTCCAGTATTATTTTATAATTTCCTTAGGAGGCCCATTTTAGATCTCAAAATTCCCCTAATGTTCCCTTCAAATTTAACATGGTCTGGTTAGAGGACCAGGATTTCAATAAATTGGTACGAGAGTACATGATGTCTCACCGTAGGACCGTTGGAACCTCAACTTTGGATCAATTGACTAATATTCTCAGAGAGTTAATAAATATTGTTCGTAAATGGGAGGAATTAAAATAGAATCAGCTGACTTCCATGTTAAAGATATTTTCCATTGAAACAACCCTGATTATGAAGGAAATGGAGGAGGGAATTCAGACCACTCATAAATGGAAAAGGCTCAGAGAAATTGAAAATGAAAAAAGGAATATTTTTCTTATAGTGGAATAGTCATGGAGATTGAAAATTCGTGCCACATGGTTAAAAGAGGGTGACAAAAACACTAAGTATTTTCACGATTTCGCTTCCGAGGGAAAAAATGCAAATGCAATCTGGCACATTGATGTTGATGGAGACTCTTTTTTCTCTATGGAGAAAATCCAAGCTGAGGAAGTCAAATATTTTGAGTGTTTATTTCTGGCTTGCATGGAGTCAGTACACGAGGAACAATTGTGGGCTATGGAGGACTTCCCAGTCATGTTTGACGAAGGGGAAATTCAGAATCCGAAGAGGATTGTTACCATTGCGGATGTTATGACTGTATTGAAGTCCTTCATGGCTGAAAAGAGTCCGGAGCCATATGGGTGGACCCCAGATTTCTTTCTACATTTCTTTGAGTATTTTATCAATGATATAATAGATATGGTTGAGGAAACAAAAAGATCAGGATTGATGAATGGGGCATTAAACTCTAATTTTCTTGCACTTATACCTAAGAAAAAAGGTGCTACTACATTTGATGAAATTAGAATTATTTCACTGTGCAACATACTGTACAAGGTAATATCAAAGACCATTGCAGAGAGAATGAAGGTGGTACTATCCAGGTTCATAACTCTAGAACAATCAGGTTTTTTGAGAAACAAAAGCATTCATGATGTTGTGGCATCGACACAAGGAATAATTCACTCCATTCACATGAGGAAGCTAGATGCTGGGGTGATGAAGGTTGATCTCAATAAATATTATGATAGGGTAGACTGGAGCTTTATAATAACGTTGTTATATATAAAAAATTTAGATAGAACATCAGTAAATTGGATCATGGGGTGCATAAGCACCACATCCATGGTTGTCATTATAAATGAGGTGGCATCTATGTTTTTCAAACCAGGAAGCAGTCTGTGCCAAGGTTTTGCCTTATCCCCTTTACTTTTTATATTGATTATGGATGCTTTTAGCTTAAAAATCAACAAAGCAGTGGATGAAGGTACTATTAGGGGTATCAAGGTTACCCACAGGAGGGAGATTACTCACAATATATTTGTTGATAATATAATGATGTTCATGATTCTTATTAAAAATTTATGGCTGGACATTCATGGCATTTTCTCAATGTTCTGCATCGCTACTGGGATGATGGCAATGAAGGCAAGTCTTGCCTATATCATGCAGAGAGAGGCAGGGAATTATATGAATATATAGGAAGTCTGTTCAATTTCAGGACTGAGTGACTTGATAAGGCGTTCAAATACCTTGGTTTTCATATGAAGCCTAACAATTACGAGTATATGACTGGTCGTGGCTGCTGGAAAATAAAATAGAAGGATCCACAGTTGGACCTTAATATGGTTGTCCAGAGGGGGTAGATTAATACTTTCTCAAGTGGTGCTTCAATAATTCACAGTATACTGGGCACATTTATACTTTGTCATGAAGAAAATAATCAATAATATCAGGTCCATGATGACCAAATTCATCTAGAATGGGGGCAGGGAGAGAGGAAAATATCATTTAGCCAGATGGGAGTTGATCGCGAAGCCAAAGGAGTTGGGGGGATGGGGTATTTTGGACCATGAGAATTTTCGAAAGGCTATCCTAATGAAATCACTATGGAGGGGTCTTAACTCCTCTGGGATTTGGAATGATATCATAAGGTACAACTATCTAAACGATGCGAGAGTGGAGGAATTATTTTTGAAGGGATGGAGGGATGATAGAGATGGATATATTTTCTGGAGAGGTTTTAAAATGATCTAGGGCCATTTCTATGAGAACCTTTGATGGTCATTTGGTAGTGGAGGGAAAATCCTAAACGGCCACCCTGGCCTATGGGGCTCACTTCATTCTACCATAATTAGAAAAGAACTGATTAAACACCTAAATGGAAAAGGGGTGTTCTTCATGGGATAAGCTGTTATGGAATATATATAGGGCATACCGAGATGGAAAACGTCAGGAGAGTTGGAAATTCAGGATTACTTGAAAGTACAGTGGGATACTATACAGAATCGCTAAGAAGACTGGGCTTAAAAAATCAAAGAAATGGAGATCGAGTAACATGGGGAGGTACGATCAAGAATGGTCAAATAATTGCTGGTGAAATTATAAGGTGTTGATCAAACAAAAACATGGTCAAGATAGCCATTGTTGGTTTAAAGAAATATGGAAAGTAAACACGCAGTCAAAGATGATAATATTAACATGGATGGTATGGATGGATAGTAATCTAACATGGTCAAAGCTACAAAAGAAAGGGAAGATTGTACTTGGCATTTGTAGATTATGGATGAATGGAAATGAGGATAACCTGCACCTATTATACTCTTGCACATTTGCAGGGGACGTCCACAATGGCATATGAAAGCATGTCAATCCACAGTAAATGGAATATGAGAACACAGAAGCCTACATCAAATGGTGGCTAAAGAAAGGTAAGACTCTCAGAAACATTCCTGTCTTATATCACTAGTGTATATGGTGTTGTAGAAATAAATGGTTTTTTGAGGAGGTGAACAATAGCCCGGAAAAGATTTGTTATAAGATCATTCAATTATGGGAAAAGTTAAAAATACAACATAATACCCCACCTAATTTATCAAAGAGATTGAGGCCATTTTAAATCCATTACCTTGTTGGTTTCTTCGATGGGGAATCACAACAATTGAGATGTGGATGCGGGGCTTGGTTGATGATTACCCCTACATGCCATTACAAAATCTATTGGTACAAAGGAATGGGAACCAACATGAGGGAAGAAATATTGGCATTATGGGGTCTATTGTGGTTCACAAATCAGTTATACCTGGATAAATTGTGGGTTTTTGGTGATTCACAAGTTCTCTTGGATCATCTAAACAAGGGAACTTCACTCAATCCTGGGTATCTTAATGCTTGGTCGGACAAAATTAAAGAGCTCAGAACATCATTTTCCAACATCTTCTTCATGCACATTTACAGGTAAAAAAACACTCAGGCATACAGGTTATCAAAAAAAGGATTGCATGGGATCTTTGGGGAGATGCACTACGAGCTTACTGACACTGCAGGAGATGGCACGAGAGGTATGGTAAAGTTTTATTGAAAGGTTTGGACGGATAAGAATAGGCTCCTTTGATGATTTTGTTACTGGTTGGATAGAGGAAAGGAACTTCACTACAACGCTTTGAGATATGGCAGTTGGCATATGATGCCAATAAAGAGACAGCGATAAAAAAGATGGTACTAATGTAACATGATGATTTTTTATAAGAACTACACAACAAAATCTAGATTTTTTTTTTTATGATGATTGGTACACTTTGAAACCAATATATGTATTGACGAGAGATTTTTGTTACTCTGATATGTAATATCCTTAAATTATCTAAATTTTTTCACTGGTACATAATATAAATCAAACGTTTTTTCCACTGAAAAAAATAAAAATAAAAAAATCTAAAATTGTAATTGTATGTGAAATTATAAAATTGTAATTGTAATTGTATTTATAATTGAAATTTTAATTGTAATTGTATGTCAAATATTTGTAAAATTTTAATTGTATTAATGTGAAATGATTGTAATTGTAATTTTAATTGTAATTGTGTATACGTAAAATTCTAAAATTGTAATTTTTTTGTATGTGAAATTGTAAAATTGTAAAATTTTAATTCTAATTCTAATTGTATGTAAAATATTTGTAAAATTTTAATCGTATTAATGTGAAATTATTGTAATTGTAATTTTAATTGTAATTGCATGTAAAATTCTAAAATTGTTATTGTTTTGTGAAATTTTAATTGTAATTGTATGTATTGTCATCAATCAATTTTATTAAAATTTTTAAATTTGTAAATTTCTAAAATTGTAAATTAATTGCCAATTTTGAACCATAACTACCGTAAGTAAAATGTATGCTGTAAATATTGTTAAATTACCATAATTGTAAAATTGTAAAATTGTATGAATATAAATAATTGTAAAATAATAAATATAGAATAATACGATTTTTTGTAACTAAATTTTTTTTAGAAAATAATGCGAATAAATTCATGTACTTTAGAATTATCATTATTTTATTATGATCTTGCATACCAAAAAAAAACTTTATACAGTACGCCATTGTTTTTGATATCAACATAATTGCAAATTATCAAGTGAAATGGTTTTAACATTAACACAATGCAAATTACCAATTAATTCAAAATAAATATTATAACGTTTCAAAAAAAGAGTCTTAGTTATAAGGTAATTAAGTCCTCTTTTTTATAAAAACCCATCTTAAAAGGTATAAATGATGAAATAGCATATGTACCATATCACTCTCGGTTCTCATGATCACCCTCATTATCTTCCAACTCGCTTGGCATGATAGCACTATTATTCTCAAAATTATGTTTTGATCTAGAGTCATGTATCAATACGAACCACCAATCGCTATCCAACACATCTAGGTAAAAAAGCACCTGGTTCCAGTGTTTGGGGAAAACATAGGGCTCCTTAGCTTCATCCCACATCTTTCTAGAGTTGATACATATCAACCTACTATTGTGATATTCCTTTACATTATTCCGATCAAAGGTGTCCCACCACTTACACCTAAAAATAACACATTGGAAAGAAGAGAAATCCACTTCAATGATCTCTTTTATATTTCCGACGTAACCTAACGTCCCTCGTACTAGGTTTTGATCATGGTGGCTAGATCGACTAGATTGATCAAAATCGACTTACACTCCACAGTCTTGTGGCATGTTTCCATCATCGAAATTTTTTGTGCAAAAATGGTGTCCATATGCCCACATAGATGGGAACAAATGCACCTATAAAAAAGTTAAAAAATCATAGTGTCATGTGTCTTATAATAACCCAAAAGTTAAAATATGAAATATAGATGTAATTAAATTTCAAAAGCATATTATTAAGTTTAAAATGTACATAAATATATTATTACGGAGTGGGTGCACCCAATCCCTACATTTAGCGCATCCTCTTCAGGACACGGGTAATGACCGGTTGCACCGTATTTCTCTCTGACTTGGTCAGCAACCCAACTGTTGGGGCATATTTTTGGCATATTTTCTTTTAAATGATCAGGATAAGGCACGCTTCTACCATTCAATTGTCTGAATTATTTCCTATCACTATCCCATTTCATCCTCTTTTGTTCACACAATGCGACCCACGGTTGTGTCGCTTTGGAATTGTAAAGAACGAATTTATTGATTGCTTCAATTTATGCATTCGATGATGAAATAAAACCGACATATAGTACATATGAGATCAAAATATAAATTATATAGAAGTTCAACATGAATATTTACTTCGTGTAAATTTGAAAAATTATAAGTCGCTTACTATTATCAAGCGCCTTTTTCCATTAGTTTGGAGCAACTCCCCTTCTCTTTTGTCTTCATCCCTTTCACCGTCCCAAATCACTGCACCTGGTCTGTTGTCTATCTACTTGATGTACTCACTGGCATAATAGAAAGACTCATACGATATGTATCCCTCTACCATAGAACCCTCGGGGTTTTCCCTTTGTCGAACAAAACCTTTCAATTTATTCATGTACCTCTCTAAGAAGAACATCGAATGACAAGAAACCACCCCAAATAATTCAACCTCATCTACTAGGTGGATTAGAAGATGAACCTGCAAGTCCATGAAACTAGTCAGAAGTTCCTTCTCAAACATACACACAATTTCAATTATCTCTTGACGCCACCGTGGAATGCTAGCCACATGAATCTCCTTTGACGTGATCCAATGTACAAAGGTAGATAATTTAGATATGGCACATCCTAGGTCTTGGGGGAATTCATGTTTCACACACCCACACACAAACAAAGGATAATGACACTACAAAGTTATAAACACGTGCAATAATATACAAAATTAGTTATGTTTTTATGATCCCTGCATGGGATAAAATTTATTAATATAAAAAATAATAAAATCATGCTTTTGACATTATACGTACTCTTAAAAGATTCAAATGGTCATGCGATTTCAACCCTGACAAATGGTCATCCATGGTGAAGCAACGTTGTAGTGAAGACCCATATGAAGATGGCACCCTCACACCCATTATAACTTCCCTTTCCAAAGAAATATCATCATTTTTTAATATCCATGGGACATCACCTTCTTTGAAATACCATGAATCAGAGGGACCAATGCCTGCCTCTGATCATGTACTTTCTAATCGTCTCGGCCAATGTTTTCTTTTAGTTTTTGAAGTAATGATATCTTTCCTAACAACCAATGTGTCACTTTGTTTCGATGATATGTGCCTCCATAAATAAGATGAAACATTTTTAAATATATGCATGGGATCTAATAAGTGGGTAATCTTAAGATGCTCCCAATATGGGAGGCTATAAAATATATATTTCCTTTTCATCCCAATGGGAAATTTCTCAATAGTGGTGTCGAAGAATTCAAGATCATCGAACATAGGTTGTCCATTTGAATCAAACATTTCTATGAACTCCTTCTCCTTCTCTCTCTTATATGCTCTAAGCCATTAAACTGGTGTTGCTATTGGAGGCCTTTGGGTTCTCTCTCGTTTACCATTGAAAGCAGAAGCTTCTCTTCTGTAAGGGGTTTATTTTGGGAGAATACCCTGGAGCAATCATACACTGGCTTTCGTAGGTTGTTGGACCATCTAGCTTTCAGAGAAGGTAAAAAACATTTACATCCAAAATACCCTTTTGTTACAAGACCTACAATATTATTGTATACAATATATATGCATGGCACGTTAAAGAATATCATGAAGATCAGAACAATTACAAAAAATTAAATAAATAATATGTGAAAGAATATTGTTACATATATAAACAAATAAATAAACATGTAATTTACCATAGAGAACTCCTAAGCCTGGATAATCATGTTTCCTATAAGCACATATGCCATACAACGTAAAAATCCTCTCTGATGCGATGGGTCTTGATACATCGTATACATTTATCCAATCCCATAATTCCTTCAATTCATCTACAAGTGGTTGTAAGTAGACATCCATATTATTCACTTGTATTCTACCAGAGACTATGAGAGACAACATAATTGTTAATTATTAAACCATGCGGGGATATTGTTATTGATCACTACTACATGCCAAATAGAATAGTTGGTTTTCTGGAGGGAATATGGGTTGACACCATCCATGGCTATGCTGAGTCACAGACTTCATACTTCATCCTTGAATTTTTAGGGCCATGTATCCTCTATATGCTTCCTGGCTATTGAATCTGTTGGGATTCACATAAATCCCAACTCACTTCTGTGTGAGGCATTCCATCCCTACAACATAGCTAATTATTTGCAATGAAAGAGCCTTTGAATCGTTGGCATTATAGGCATGTGCCTCAATATCTTAAAAGGAGGACCACGTGATTTACCCTTCTTTTTTTATTTATCATACCTGTCATGCCCACATTTTGGACATATCTCTTTGTCTGCATATTATTCTCTATATAGAATACAATCATTTTGACATGCATGATATGATATGTACTCAACACCCAACATTTTCAATAATTTCTTTGCCTCTTCGCAACTACTGGTCAAGGCATTATCACTCGGAAGAACATTATCTTTGAATAACATGTAGTTTGTGATCATGGAAAATATTAAATATACATTAATGCCGATATAATTATTAACATTCATAAAATTGACCATTTGTAATGTTCATTGTGTGATTATATTTCTCAAAATATAAGGAAGGACTTTATGGTAACTTACCTAAATTATTTTGAGAAACATGCGTTCGAAAAGCCAAAATTTTCTTTCAAGTTGTACAGTAACATCGTTGTCCCCAACTGGGTAGACTTTGACTGACTGCTAGGTCCAAAGAGAGGGGTCGTGGAAGAAAATTTAAGGCTTTCGAAAAAGGTGTGAGCGACATGAGCATCATCCCCTAGCTGATCATCATTCTAGAATGCATCTAAAAACATTTTCTCCATCGCCGTCATATCCATTAAGTAATCATCCATACCAAACTCTATTTGATTGCCTCCATTGCCAGCGTGTGAAGAACTAATATTGTTGTAGTCATTCCTAATTGGTGAATCTGGACGTAGTGGGAATTGAATAGGTGGTTGATTCAACCATTCTTGATATCGTTCCTCTCCGATTTTTTCTCTTAATTCAGCCTTCTCTAGATTTGACATTGTCATGGGGTGCAACAGAAGATGGTAGATAGGTCGCTCATCATCACTAGAATCCAAATATTTCCAAAAAATATATTTGAACATGATTAGTACAAAATATATGATATCATGTCGACAATGGATGATTAATTGGTTTGGCATCGAAATAATTACATTAATATACCAAAAAATTATTATTACCATCATTGTCCTAGGATTATGACTAGAATATGAAATATTGTTACAATTGGTAGGGTGAAGCAGTTGTCCATTTTCATCTACCAAATGCACCTTGCGGTATGTTGCTCCTGATAAGAGCTTCCGACGTTTTGGAGCTCTATGAATATTTTGTCCATCTGAGCTCGATTCCGAATCTGCATGAACTTGAAAATTTGTATACATTATAAATTTTATTAAGGTCATTGACATGATAAAAAACATAAATTCAATTAGATAATGAAAATATATATAAAATCCAAAGAAAATATTACGTCTCAAGATGGATAGGGAGAACTCCGCGATGGAATTTGAGATATATTATGGAACGAGCTGGATTTTGAAGAATTGTCCATTTGATATAATTATGATATTTTCTCCCTTTTTTATGAGCAAAATCAACAATAAATTTTGGTGTACACACCTAAAACTAATTTCGGTGCCTTAAAAATGGACTTATTGTTATCAGTGCTAATGTACAATTAACCGCACTGGTGTGTTTTAGTTACGGCGCACCGGTGTTGTGTTAGTAATCGACGCACCAATGCCAAATAGCCGCAAATAAAAAAATCTCAATTTTATTTTTTTAAAGTGAAAAAAAAACAGTAAATTGAAAAATGGGCGGCAAATTATTTTCGAAAATCTAATTTCATAAAACAATTCTTTAAATAGTAAAAAAATTTCACTATTTTTGCAAAAACTTTTAGGGAGAGATTTGCACGAGAGACATACCTGGATCAAGAGAGCACGAGAGCACTGTGGAGCAGCTAAATACTTTCGAACATAACTATTCAGATAATCAGAATTCCAAACCTCTGGTGATTCAAACCCTGTAGCATAGAATTTCAAACCATCTGGTGATTAAATTTTACTGTAATAATCATTTTTTTTGCATTTTCTATTTGATTTAATACATGGTAAGTAAAAAATTTAAATTTTATTGTTAATTTTCAGAAAAAAATAAAAAAAATAAAATAAAAATAAAAATTCTTACGCTAAACCCTTGATTCTTTTTGTTTCTACCCTTGCTTCTTCCTATTTCTATGACTTTAGAATTAGGGATTTTCATTTTAGATTTATACGGTTTGTATTTCTATATATATAGGCCTATGACATCTAACCCACAAGATGACTTGTAGAGTCGGATCCCAATCCATGTCGGCTCTTGCGTGAATTTTTATAAAAAATAATTTTTTTAATTGGTGTGCCCTGTGTAAAATAGCGCACCAGTGCGCTATTTTATCACAGCGCATCGCGCATGTACTGTTTGATAAAAACAATTTAAAAACAATTTATTTTAATCCATGCGCCATATGTAAAATATCGCACTAGTGCGCTATTTCATTATAGCACACTGCACACGTGTTGTTTGAAAAAAACTAGTTTTTATTTTATGTATGTGTTAATCGGTGCACCATTTAACATATAACACACTCGGTCTCCTTGTTGACAAAGAGCATTGTACGGTGGTCCACTGTTTTCGCGGTGTGTTTATAAGAACATGTCGCACCGCCCCTTCCATGACATCATATGCTACAAAAAATAACACAAGGATTTTTATTAATTTGTTTGTTTTAATCAGTGCAATGGTTAACATATAACACACTGGTTCTCCTTGTTGACAGAGAGCATCGTACGATGTTTCAACTGTTTGGCGGTGCATTTATAAGAAGATGCCATATCAACGTCGGTGTGTACATATTTAAAGGCGCACCGTTTTCTTGGTTTTTTTTTTTTACCTGGAAATTTTATGGTTTATTTATAAAATATATTAATGAATGATATGGTACAGGTTTCATATTGATAAAGAAATGGCTGAAAAGAGATAAAGTAACAAAAATACTGATAGCACATCAAGAAAAGCAAAAAAGGCAAGTTCTTTGTAAATTCTTTACAAAAATTATTATTTTTAAACTATATGTAAGTTTAACTAATATGTATTTTTTACTGTGCATCATGCAAAGCCAAAAAATGACAAAGCTCGATAAGATTATTTCTGATCTAGGACCAGAAGAGCGTAAAAGCTTGATGGAATAATTGCAAAAGGATGAATTAGGTGAATTAAAAAATATTATCGATCTAATATGAGTTTCTTTTTTTAATTTTCATTAATAATGTACTTAAAAATATTAGATAACATGTTTCAATCAATATATTAATTCACATATGATTAATGTTCTACAGGGACCAGCAATTCATAAAAGGAATGTTGTTCTAAGAAAAGAAAAAGATAGAACATGCAAATGAAAATGAATTTCTCTTTAACTCATCTAGAGTGGTGCTGGAGGTTAACCAAAGGGGGAACATTTTTACAAAAATTTTAGAGATCTAATGGAACAAATGTATAAATGTTCTTTACACTTACAATACAAAAATTAATCCAATAATTCAAAGAACCAAATTTTATCTAAACTATAGGATAAGTTTTCAGAGAATTGGTCAATGAGACATGACGGACTTTTAATAGCAAAAACGTACAACAACAAAAAAGAAGGAATGAAAAAGTAATATTCCTTTAAATGTTTTTCTAGAATTATATGTATATATTACTAGAAAAAAATCATTTATAAATATCACTTCTGTTAGATTTAATTTTCATATGTCAATATAGAAATTAAATAGTTTATTGTCATGTTACATTTTCAGGAAGATTATGAAAATCTCAAAGGATGAATGAGCTGATATAAAAAATATGCCAATAGGAATGTCCAAAAAGGTGTACAAGGAGATGGTCAAATAAATGGACATAATTGCATCGCATGAGGAGCCATATCAACAACAACGTGATTCAAATGGAATATGTAATCATTGAATTTTTTTATTAGGTACAATAAATAAAAAATTTAGCATTAAATATTAATTTTCAAGTATTTTCTTGCAGAAAATAAAAGAAAATGGAACCCATTCAGCACATAAAACACGACGACAAGGAAGAAAAGGGTTGATATCTAAGTTTGTGAGTAATTGTTACTTCCTTATAACAACTTAACTAGATTTCATTTTTGTATATTTTAAGTTGTTTTACAACAATCATCATTGAATGTATTCAAACATGTGCTAACATACAAAGAAGAACCATCAGACGAATTGATTGACATTGGGTTAAATATGGGTTGCCAGTATATGTTGGCATATTATAAATTAATTGTGGAATTTGTAAGCATCTATCAATCTTGTTTTACTTAGCTCCGTCTATAATTAATAGAACAAAAAAAGATCTTATATTAAATATATGATTTTTTATGGGGTATAAAACTTGCAGGAAACAAAGTATGGAACTGCGCCAACAAATGAAATGTTGAAAGATGGCATGAAATTTGGTTTTGAAAGAATGTGTATAGTTCATAAGTCAATTCTTGCTATGGTACGTCATTTATTTTCGATTTACATTGATGTATATTATCTAATATTGCAATTTTCATTATTCTCACCAATGTATATACACTTATTACAATTTATTTTTATGTTTGTAGATGGAAGGTGAAGAAGAATAAAACAATCAACACCATGAAAAAAAACACTAGTCAAAGTAACCCAAGTCATGGAAGTAGCTCGAGCAGTGACAAAAATTCAAGCGAAGAATGATGATCATTATGTTTGGATATCAAAGCAAGGCTTTGTATTTTTTGAAATATTTGTCTGTGAAATAAGACATTTTGTTTAATGTAATGGACATAGTATCCCAACTGAAAGATAGCGGGATATTGATAAATGTCCCATTTTGTAAGACAAAGAGTGTCTTATTCATATATATATATATATATATATATATATAATAAAATACGTTTTAATTTATTCTATTGTGTTCTCCATTGTCACTGTGAAATATAACACCACTAATTAAATATAATGAAGAGATGTGAAATATGATGATATGGTATAACAAATTAATCCAAACATCACATTCAAATGAAATAATAAAAAATTAATTGATATGAATACTTTTATAAGATATGTACCTACTTTTGATGAATAATGAATTTTAAAAAATCACAATAATTATGATATGGTATAACAAATTAATCCAAACATCACATTCAAATGCACTAATAGAAATTTAATTTATATGAATACTGTTATAAGATATGTGTCGACTTTTGATGAATAATGAATTTTAAAAAATCACAATAATTTCACTGTCACAGGTCGATGTTTCTAAAAAATACAAAATGAACATTGGTGCATGTTAGTTACTGTGCATCGGTGCGTGTTAGTTACTGTGCACTGGTGCATGTTAGTTACTGTGCATCGATGCGTGTTAGTTACTGTGCACTGGTGAATTTCAACCAATGGGCACCACACAAATACTAATACCAATTAGAACGCTCAGTGTTTGTGTGATACTGTGCACCGGTGCGTTTATGTGAGACTGCTCACCAGTGCCTTTCTACGACCTATGGGCACCGCACAAATACCAATACCAATTAGAACGCTCGGTACGTTTGTGTAATACTACGTACTAGTGAGTTTGTATAATACTATGCACTGGTGTGTTGATATAACCTATGGGCATCGCACAAATACCAATACAAATTAAAACAACTTGGTGTGTTGTATTACCTACAGTGCTCCCAGTGTGGTTTTAGACCTTAACGACCCAGTGGATGCACCTTCGACCGCCCCGGGGTGAATGTCTCATTGATACGCATCGTGACGTTGCTAAATTCCCCGGGGCATCCTAAATTTGTTTTTGTCTCGGTGCTTGGTAGTTTTACAATACTAGTGCATTCACTGTAAAATGCATCGGTGCATTGACACCTGATTAGTGCACCGATGAGAAAAATATTTGTAACAACCTCCAGCCACCCAGTTTTGTTTAGTTGTGTTGAAATTCCATTAGAAACTCCCCCAAAACATTCGTCACTGAAAACATATGTTGTAGAAAATGTTTTTTTAACAATTTTGGCCAATTTTATAACACTAAAACCCTCCGTTATAACCTCCGCTAGAGGGTATTTTCCTTGTAGTGTACCCTTATTAAGTCAGTTCTTCAACAATTGTCAGTATGTTGGACACATTTTTTTGTGAAACCAACTCAAAAAATAGAAGAATAGAGATATCAACGCCTTAGAAATAAGCCACTTCGAGGGGGAAACCTCGAATACATTACATGAATGAACAATTCTTGGATGATTCAAATTACAAAACCTCCTTTCTATATATAGGAGTCCATGGGGCCTCAATGTAATCCTAGCTGACCTAACAATAATAATTTAAGGGCACAATAATAACAATATGGGGGTTACAAGGGTACAATAATAACAATAAGGGGGTTACACTAACAACAATAAGGGACTATACTAGTAATATAGGGACCTAACATGCCCCTCTCATTCAAAAAAGTGTTGTGGACCACCATTGTAACACCTTGTAAGGACCACCATTCAGCTAGAGGTAACCACTTGACCCATTGTGTTTGTTTATCAGATACAAAACAACGAAGATATCCTTCCAAACATTTATTTACTATCTCAGTTTGACCATCAGATTGAGGATGATAAGATGAGCTATGAGCTAATTGAGTACCCAAACAAGAAAATAACTCCATCCAAAAATTTCCGGTAAAAATGGGATCTCTGTCGCTCACAATAACCCTTGGGCTTCCATGTAGCTTTTGAATTCTGTCCATAAATGTAGTAGCAACTTTACTTGCTTTAAATGGATGAGATAATGCACAAAAGTGTGCATACTTGGTAAGTCTATCAACTACCACCATGATGACACTCTTTCCTTCGGACTTAGGTAAACGTGTGATAAAATCCATTGAAATCTCCTCCCAACGTTGACTTGGAATGGATAAAGGTTGTAGAAGTCCCGGGGTCTTAATTGTTTCCACTTTATTCTGCTGGCAAACCAAACATTCCGCCACAAAATTTTGAATATCAGATTTAAGGCCATCCCAAAAAAATTCTTTCTTCACCCTGTAGTAAGTTTTTAAAAATCCTGAGTGTCCTCCTAAAGGAGAAGTGTACAATTCCAGAAGAATCTTTTGTTTTAGTTGGGAATTATTACAAAGATATAAGCGATCTTTGTACCATAAGGAATCATTTTTCCAACTAAATGTATCAGATGTACTAGGATCTTGCTGCAACTTTTGAATGAGTGTCCACACATCTTCGTCCTTCTTCCATTCATCTCTTGCTTCGGTTATCCAATCTGGTTGGATAATAGAAATGGCACAAAGCAATGCTTCCACCTCTTCATTCTTTCTTGAAAGTGCATCTGCAACAACATTAAGCTTTCCTTTTTTGTAGATTATTTCAAAGTCATAACCCAACATCTTTGTGACCCATTTTTGCTGCTCTTCTGAAGATAGTCTTTGTTCCAAAAAGTGGTTAAGACTATCATGATCAGTTTTTACCTTGAAGTGTCTTCCCATTAGGTAAGTTCTCCATTTCATTAGTGCATGCAGTATTGCTAACATTTCCTTCTCATAAATAGGTTTCTGTAAATACTTTCCTTTGATTGGACGACTTTCAAAAGCAATGGGTCTTCCTTCCTGCATTAAAACCGCACCAATTCCATTTCCTGAGGCATCACATTCCACAATAAAGGTTTTTGTGAAGTCCGGCGTAGCTAAGACTGGTGCTAGGCACATTGCCTCTTTAAGACGTTCAAAGGCCTTAGTTGCTTCAGGAGTCCATGAAAATGCATCTTTCTTCAATAATGTTGTTAGAGGTGCTGCTATTCTCCCATAATTCTAAACAAACTTGCGATAATACCCTGTTAACCCGAGAAATCCTCGCAACTGCTTTATGGTTGTGGGAACTTTCCATTCCTTAATGGCTTTAATTTTGTTAGGGTCTACTTTAACACCCTCGTGAGATACAATATGACCCAGATATTCCACCTCTTGTGCTCCAAAGAAACATTTGGATTTTTTTGCATATAATTGTTTCTCCTGCAATAGTTTGAGCATCCTGTCAACATGTTCAACATGATCCTTCCAAGACCTGTTGTAGATTAGTATATCATCAAAAAATACTAGCACAAATTTTCTAAGGAAGGGTTTGAAAATGGAATTCATCAACCCTTGAAATGTAGAAGGTGCATTGGTAAGGCCAAAAGGCATGACCGAAAATTCATAATGACCCTCATGAGTTCGAAATGTTGTTTTCGGAATATCTTCAGTCTTCATTCTAATTTGATGATACCCTGAACAAAGATCCAATTTGGTAAAATAATTTTCTCCGTGTAATTCATCAATCAGAGGAATGGGAAATTTATCTTTAATGGTGAGCTTATTAAGCTCCCTATAATCCAGATACATGCACCATGATCCATCCTTCTTGTGTACCAATACTACAGGAGCAGAGAAAGAACTTTGACTAGGATGAATTATACCCGCCTCTAACATTTCTGCAATCATACGTTCAATTTCGCTCTTTTGGAAATAAGGATATCTATAAGGCCTGATGTTTGGAGGAACACTTCCTGGAATCAAATGAATAACATGATCATCATCACGAATAGGTGGGAGTTCTTTTGGAGTTTCAAAAACCTTGGAATGATTGTCCAAGACATTTTGGAGATCTACAAAAATAGATGATTTTGATGTTGGAACTTCTAGTGAGCATAATTGTGAAATTATGCCTCGTTTTTATTTCTTTAGAAGCTTTGTCATGACATTAGAGCTTATTATCTTTCCCGGCTTCCCTGGAATACCCCGTAATTCGACTTCCTTTCCTTCTAAAAAAAATTAAGAAAAGTTCTTGAAAATTAAAATCTACCGTCCCCAAAGATTGTAACCATTGTACTCCTAGTACAACATCAGCACCTCCCATAGGAATGGAAAGCATTGGACTATTCAATACATATTCCCCCATGGTTAGCTTGATATTATGGCATTTTCGAGAGAAATTTATAGTTCCTCCATTTGCAACCATCACTTGACATTCTGGTGCTGGGTATAGGAAACAATTTAATTCCTTGGCTACCTTACAATGAATAAAATTATGGGTGCTAACCTGAATCAATCAACACTATTACCTTTTTCTTCTTGATCTGTCCTGCTATCTTGAGAGTTTGAGGAGTGGTAATTCCTGCCAGTGCATTACATGATATGGTCGGATTCATTTCTTCCTCTTCTATGGCTGGGTCCTGGTGTGTATCCTCTTCTTTTTCATTTTCTTCTTCTTCTTCACAATCTATGTAAAATAATTTATTTTCAGCACACTTATGACCTTTGGTGTATTTTCTATCACAACTGTAGCAAAGCCCTTTTGCTCTTTTTTCTTCCAATTTTTGTGGTGTCAACCTTGTAGGTTGTGTAAATCTAGGTGTAGCAACACTTCCTTCTTTATAGAATTGAGTGGTAGGCTTCCTTGTCGCCATAATTTTACATTCAACTTTTCTTGCCAACCTGAATGCCTTCTCCAATGAATCAAGTTCCAAAATGCGAACTTCATGTTGGATGTTATCCTTTAAAGTACCTATGAAGAGATCAATCCTGTGTTACTCTGGAATATCAGTTACCCTTATATTCAATTTTTGGAAGTCCTCAATGTGCTGCCCCACTAAACCCTTTTGTTTGAGATTATCAATTGGCTAAACAAGGTGTTGCTCTTTGTATCCTCATAATGTGCTATCATTTCCTCCGTAAAAATTGACCAAGTGAAAATTTTTTTACGGGAGCAAAGCCATCGATACCATACAAATGTATTTTGTTCTAAATGTAAAGTTACAATGCATACCTTTTGTGTGTTTTGCACATTATGGAGATCAAAATATTGCTCCATCTGTAGTATCCATGTTACAGGATCCTTTCCATCAAACTTCCTCATATCCATTTTTAGAATATGGTGGTTCTTCCCGCCAACATTAGTGTTTATGAAATCACGATTAACATTTATTTTGTTCTCATCATGAGTTTCCTCTACTATCTTTTCACCATTAGGAAACATTTCTTGTATCAACTTTGTCAAACCTTCCATGTCTGATTTTAGATAATTCTTCATGTTTTCCATTTTCTCATCGATCTTATCTTCCATGTCATCCATCTTATATTCCATGCCATCCATCTTAGATTCCATGCCAGCTTCCATCCCATCTATCTTAGATTCCATGCCATATATCTTAGATTCCATGCCATTCTTCAAACCATCCATCTTATATTCCACGCCTTTCTTCAAACCATCCATCTTAGTTTCCATGCCTTTCTTCAAAACTTCCATGTCATTTTTTTTTGCTCTTTGCGAGAGCGAAATTTGTTGCACTTTCTATTGTAATTTTGATATGTCATGTTTCCATTCTTTGTCTTCATGAGTCATAGTAGAGCTTTCTGAAGGCTTAATGGGTGTTGAATTCTTTTTAGGGGCCATTAGAATCCAATACTAATATCTATCTTACAATATTCCCTTGGAATCAATTCAACTTGATTCTTCAAACAAGACTTATGCAATTTGGAAAAAAAAATACACACCTTTTACTTGCTTTTGAGGAGCTCGATATTGAAATTCAATTATCTCTATAATTGAAAATCCTCAATATCTAAAATTCAGCCTTGTAGTAGCCCTTTGAAGCTTCTTTCAAATGCCACAGGTCTGATCTGATTTAGATTCTTCAAGGAAAAGTTATGTCCAATCTCCCACAATGACCCAATTTTGGACTGGTTCAGTAGAGAGAAATTGTACAAATTGCCACGTGTCACTGTTTCCTCCTTTGGCTCTGACATTGATAGAATGAAAACCACAGTCCGTGTAATTGCGGAATTTTTTTACATCATTCCCATCTGATGCTCAGAGAGAGAGCTATGAATATTTTCCCACGATCACCTCTTTGAGATGAAATTCAGAAGTCTAAACAAACCCTAATTTCCATAGATCATATCTCCG
The DNA here is from genome assembly GCA_034641835.2 of Pinus albicaulis. NCBI lineage: Eukaryota > Viridiplantae > Streptophyta > Pinopsida > Pinales > Pinaceae > Pinus > Pinus albicaulis. The sequence continues at coordinate 508,378,984 of CM076581.1, read as the reverse complement.
AAAATATTGTGAAAAAATATCTGAAATTTTGCAATGATATTCCTCAGGATTGCGGCTTCACACTCTAAATTTTTTAGCTTTTGAACCTTCGTAGAAAAAATGTTATTACGAAAATATCACGATGACTGCTTTAGGTTAAATTCAGGAGCCTGCACAATTACCTGACTTGCACAGATCATATCTCCGAAAATATTGCGAATCAAGATTTGAAATTTTGCAACGATGTTCCTCAAGATGTTTTCTTCGTACTCTAAAAATTTCAGATTCTGAACCTTCTTAGAAAAAATGTTATAGCGAAAATTCCACGATGACCTATTTGGAGTAGCGAAACCCTAGAATCTCAAAGCTCTGATACCAAATGTTGTGAAACCAGCTCCAAAAAGAGAAGAAAAGAGATATCAATGCCTTAGAAATAAGCCACTTCGAGGGGGCAACCTCCAATACATTACATGAATGAACAATTCTTGGATGATTCAAATTACAAAACCTCCTTTTTATATATAGGAGTCCATGGGGCCACAATGTAATCCTAGCCGACCTAACAATAATAATTTAAGGGCACAATAATAACAATATGGGGGTTACAAGGGTACAATAATAAAAATAAGGGGGTTACACTAACAACAATAAGGGACTATACTAGTAATATAGGGACCTAACACATTTATTTTCTCTTACGGTGTCTATTATAAAGAGGATTCAATCTATTGTGGCGCGCTTCCTTTTGTTTGGTACTGGTGACACACCAAAGTTTCATCTAGTAGGTTGGGAAGCAATTACAAAGGATAAGGAGAGTGGTGGTTGGGGTTTATTAGACTTGCGGGTTTTTGGTTGGGAACTTTTCCTTAAATATTCATGGAGGGCACCTTATGGTAAGGGACTATGGTAGGATATTATTAAGGTGAAATATTTGAAGAAAAATATTACTATGGAGTGGTTTAAAATGGGAGGAATTGGTGTTAGATTGAGCTCTTACATATGATTGAGCTTTCATAAAGTTAAAATATGGTTTTTACATATGCTCTGGTGGTCCTTTGGAAAAGGGAACCAAATTCTGATTGGTATAGATTCTATGAGTGTTTTCTCCTCTAACTACCTCCCGCATTGATTAATAGATATTCTTCATGCCATAGTATTTGTCTTTCTAGAGTAGGATATTAGTCAATGGAGAGGCCATTATCCAATTTGGAAGGATGTCATGGATATTGGCATGCTAGGTGAATATACAATGGCATGGAAACAATACATTCAGAGTCTATGCGTCGTTGTTCTGTGACAAAATGAGAATAGGGATTCACTTTCATGGCAGAGGAAATTACAACATGGCTCTGTGGTGGCCTCAAAAGTTTACAAGTATATCCTATCCTCATACTATGTTCCTTGACTAACTCATGCTCATTTCAGAAATTTTGGAAATGGAAAGTTTCCTTGAATATCATCATTTTGGTCTTGTTAGTCTAGCATAATAAGGTCCTTACCTGGAAAAAATTATTCAAAAGGGGTTACCAAGGATAGAGATGGTGCCATTTTGTAGGAAACCGTTGAAAACAACCATCGATATTTTTTTGTAGTGCTCATTGACTTTGCAAGTATGGAATCATGTTTTGTTGGTGTTAAAAAATCCCACTTTCTGACAGTTCACCACATTGCAACTATGTCTCAAATAGTGGGTATCCAACCATAGGAAGCATAAGTCTATCCCCTTATACATATTTTGGCAGCTCTGGTGTGTGAGAAACTTGTGTGTATTTTTTAGGGGAATTATGCAAATGTACCCAAAACATGTTACTATATTTTGGCATGGTTGAATACACAAGGGGACCTACAACATATTGTCAAAGCGTTGGGCATAATATCAAGTCACACTGAGATACATTTTCCAACATGGTTGTTTGATAGTGCCGCTCAGGAAGGCATATGTGCATGTAGTGCATGGCTTAGGATACAATCTTGGTCTCACTATAAACTTTGTTGGAGTGGTGGACCTGATACCAACACCAAAGAGACAATCTTGGCCCTTTGGGGACTATTATAGTTTGCTATCTTCATTTATGGGGACTCAAAGGCTCTCATCGAAAAAATCTTGGGCCAGACCAATTTTGCACCCCCTAATCAATGTTGTTGGTTGTATTGTTAAAAGCAACTAAAAACGTATTCTGATTCCATTTCCTTTCAACATATATACTGCCAATCAAACACTATGACATATGGCTTATCAAAAGAAGTAATTCATGCAACTTTGAGCATCATATGCTATAGCTATATTGTGGATGGTACTACTAGGGACGAAGACACATTTCCTCATAACATGTCGTTTCAATTTTTGTTGCTCTGCCTCTTCAGAATGTTTTGATCTAAGTTGAATCTCTATTACATGAATTTTTTATGGTTTGTTGAACTTAAGGGACTATAAAGTTAATTTTTTTTTTGTTTATACGAAGATTGTGACTCTTTTCTTGAGTTGTGCATGAATTTTTAGATGTATGAGATCCCATCCATTCTTGCAAGGATTTCATGATGTTTATGGGAAAATGTACTGGACTTTATATTTAATATAAAACCAACTTTTTTTACCTTTGAAAATAAATTGAAATAAGGTTTTTATGAACAAAAAATACAATATTTAAAATTCATGACTTAACCAAAACATGGATAAAACAATAACAACATATAAGAATTAAATTGGGTCATTATTTAATTATTCAAAATGTTTAAATAATTCTTCAAAGTTTGACGATCATAACCATTTTCATAATAATAATGTCTTATAATAACAATAATGTTTAATATGATGATTATTAATGTTCATTTAATATTCATTAAATATCAATAAAAAAATTTAAGTGATTTTGTAGCGCTTAACATAATCTTTTTATCTAGTTAGATTGGTCATCTAATCATTATAACTAAGTCATGTTGGGGTGGCCTTAATCTACCAATTAGGGAAACCATGTAATTTTTGGCCACCTGCGTATAGAGTAGTTGTTCCAAAATTCAAACATCTTAAGAATCCCAATAAAAATAAAAGAATCAATAGTAAGGTCCCAAAACAACATCCTGGGAGCAAGTATAATAAAAATTAAGAGTTTTATGAGGTGATATATTTGTGCTCCTTGGCACTTGAAAATAGAGGGGCTAGTATAGTAGAGATAAATGGTATATGGTGCTCGATAGGGTATAATATAGAATCCATGTGTGATAAAGTCCCAAAACAACATCATGTGAGTAAACATAATAAAAATTACAAGTTTGATGAGGCGATCTACTCCCAGTCCTTGGCACTCTAACCTAGAGGGGCTAGTATAGTAGAGATAAATGGTATATGGTGCTCAATAAGGTCTAATATAGAATCCATGCACTCAAGACAAACTCATTGATTTCACTGCACACTTAAATTAACATCTTCCAAGTTGGCAAAGATATTGTATGGTTATGCTTGTTTATCAATGAACACCTTGCTCAGTGAGGTTTTCAATTGCTAATATAACATAAGGGCATTGAAGTCTATTTTTTCCTACCCCTAGTAAGTCTACGATAATGAAACATTGTTCAAATGCATCAAGAAGCATTATTATTATTATTATTATTATTATTATTATTATGATATTAAACAATAATTTAAAATTTAAATTTAATATATTAATTTCCTTTTATTGATAATTGTTTTTTGGAAACATCTTTGTAGATTATTCTAAATGTTCAATAGATTATTCTGAATGTTTAGTATTTTAGGTGGAGGCCCCACCATCATCACAAACATAAAATTTTGAAGATAAATAGGCTGTGATTTAATTAAGAGAGCACGATGAGGATAAATAAAGTGAAATGTTAACTAGAAAGTGAAAAAATAATTAGCCAATTTAATCTAAATTATTATTAAAAAATATTACATGTAAGGATGAAATATGATTATATTTTCAAAATAAATAAATTAGTAATTATCATAATAAAATATATTATTAATATTATCAATCAATAATTAAGTGAAAGGAGGGAAGTGAAAAGGATTGAAACTTAAAAAGATTAAAATTAATTTATAGTATTGTAATATATATATATATATATATATATATATATATATATATATATATATATATATATATATATATATATACATGTATGTATGGCTGGATTTTTCCCTGTTTTGAATAAGATTCCTTTTTACCATTGAGTGCCTTAATAGAACACCCTGTCATTGTCTATTTAATGCCCTGTGGGATAATAATGATAATAGTATTATAAATATTATAATATCATTTTTATTTTTATTTTATTTTTACTTGTAGTTTACACATAATATATATCAAATTGGTTCCTTGATTTTTTCCTATGAGGTTTCGAACCATTTCCTTTTCACCCTTTTCACCATGGGGTGCCTTAATAGAACAACCTTTCATTGTCTATTTTATGCCAAGTGGGATAATAATGATAATAATATATTATTATTATTATTATTATTATTATTTTAACTTGTAGTTTACACATAATCTACACACACACACATATATATATATATATATATATATATATATATATATATATGTATATATATATCATGTATATATATATATATAATTGGTTTTTTGTTTTTAGTTAAAGGTTATTACACTGCATTTCTTTTTGTATAATGATTATAATAATCAGGGAGGTTGTATTAATCCATTCCTTATGTTGTCTTCTCGGTTGTATGCTATGTGATATATATATATATATAGTCACTCTATCTCAGCCCCATATGGGATACAACCATTATACTGTCGTAGTTAATTCTTAGTGCAATTTGTAATGTTTTTAATGTTTGATGTGAGGACTTGATAACATTATAGTTTGCATATAGTATGAGTTCCACCATCTCTCAAACTCTCAAAATGTGTGAGTTGTCATTCATAGGTTGTCACCATCATAAATGTGTCTAATCTACAAACTTCGTGAGGTGTTGATAGATCAACTGTTCACCAAATTAGGGTTTATGATCTACCGAGGTAAGTATTTTGGTTAGTTTTGGTAACTAACCCTTTCCCTCCAACACTCCTTTTGACTCATTCTACTCCTCCTTTGTTGCTCTGTGGGCTTTGCAAATCAATATTACTGAGACTCAAAACCTTATCAGTTTCATGTCCCAACAGTAGGAGAAATTCACCTCTTCAATTGTGGAACTCCTTGAAGTATGAGTTATGTTTTACAACCATTATTTGCTTTGATGAATTCACAATATGTTTAGTTTTGTGAGCACTTTTTATTTGGAATTTTTGTTTTGGTTTAATTTGTTAAGGTCGTGCTCATACGTCTTTTCTCTCAACACTATAGGGTTTTAATCATCTTGTCAACATGGTCATATGGTTTGTACCCTCTAAAACCCACTCCAATAACTTCATCACTAGGAAACTTGCAATTTTATAATCCAAGATAAGTGTAGCATTTGTTATCATTTTCCATGATGTCGTTGATTTGAGTTAATTTATTCTATGTTTGATACTTATATTTCCATGTTTTTATCGCATGGTTTTCCTTACACCCTTGTCAAGATCTAGTGAAGCTTTTGGGTTCTTTATTGAGGATTTATTTGTTCTCTAGAGAATGCATGCATGTTATTATTCCTATTTAGCAAGACAGGGTGATTCAAAATTACCCTCTTATTCAATTACTTTAATTTTTCTTCAAGTTTTAATTTTATGTCTTAATTTTAATAGATTTCCACCCGTGTTTAATAGGGTTTCCTCATGGAATGCTTCCAAGGTCATTCTTAGGTGTCCATCAATTGCAATTCTTCATTGAAAATTAATATATTGTTCGGTTCACAATATGTATTGTTTTCTAACTCTTCGTATGGAAATTGCATAGGTATCCGTTATGCATGTCACCAAGAGTGAATTTATGATTATTGCAAGTCATTCCCATGTTTCTCTAACCCTGAATTCCCATATTCTTTGTTTATAGGTGAAGTTTGAGTCCAAGTGGAATAAATGGTTTTCAAAACTTCGAATAGACTATTTGTAAAATAGTAGATATGACACCATGGCTCTGGATGTTGTCCCTATTTCAATTTATTTAGTTTTATATAATTTAGCAATTTTGGTATCTCATCAAGGGTTCCTCAATGTGTTTTTAGTCTAGGTGTCGAAACTAGTATAAGATGTATTTTATTTTGTGAATTAAATGGGCTTTCTAATTTATGACTATAAGAATTTTCATTGACTCGTTAATGGCATATTTCCGAAATTGAGATTTATATTTCTATAATTTATAATTTCTTCCATTTGAAGGATATTGTATGTTAATTAAAAGACTCCATTTCTCTCATACTATGCAAAAAACTAATTTTTGTCCCATTATTGTTGGATGTTGTCTATATGTTATTTTGCTCGATCAATTTCTAGTTTTAATTTGTAATATTCTTCCTAGAAAATATGTATGGTTATAAGTATAAAGGTTGTTATTTCTATTTTATTTCCTATTGATTCCTTGCATCGATAAGGAAATGAAAACAATAGATTGTTAAATTCAAATTTGACGGCATACCTTAGTTACATTTTTGGAAGTTTTTATGTTTCTTGTATCGGTTTAAAGCCTACAGTTCATTACCTATCAACAAGTTTATATGAGTTATATTTATATTTATGCATGCATTTATCATTATATTAAATATGGAATCCTAGGAGGGTTCCTATCGTGGGACCTACCACTATTCTCCATATTTTATTATTTTGTCTATGGACTATTCAAGGCTAATAGGCCAAGGCCTATTCAAGCTTGGAGCTAACCTAGCATGTGCCTTTACATTTAACAGTGTTTATTGTTAAAGTTATATGGTAAATAAAAACAATATTGAAACATCCTTTATTCATGATTAATATTCATTCATAAAAAGTCTTTATCTTCCAGCAAAGGTATAACATGAAAAGAAAGAAATGCTCACATTATGATATAAACACAACACATTAGCAGAACACTTATCTAATTTCAATTTAGTTAGGCTATCACAAAATTACCGGGGAGAAAATAATGCTCCACCTAGCCAATGAGTTCAGTTGTCCTTTACAAGTACTCTCCTTGAGCCAGTTCATTACCAGAACAATTCTTTTGACTCAGAATAGAACAAGTCCACCTAAGGCTATATGACCACACCAAGTCTATCTAGGTTTCTCATAGACCTTACAAGTCTAATGGGGAATTCCACTTGTTACACAACATTTTGTCACAGTCCTGCATATTGGAGGATCATTCCAGTGACTTGTGTTTAGTGTCATACTCTGCAAACACCTTCTTTGCATCCTTCCACATAAGGACATCATTTCCCCTATAAGACATTTCCTCAAAAAAGCACACAAAACATATTTTTTTGCCTTCGCGTGGATATCCAGTTCATCCCTCGCGCCGATGTGGAAGATTTGCACTAGAGCCCGCGCCAGCTGTTTTAGGAATGTTTTTTAACAAATAGAGGCGGAAGTTTCCTTCTAACCACCTCAGGGATGATTCATAGGAAGTGGTTAAGTTGATCAACCACAGATCTCCCTCTTTAGGTAGTAGTTTCCTCCTCCCATGGAACACTCCTTGAAGATAGGTCTCCCTTCCATGATTATAGAGATCCTAACCTCTCCCTCTCCCTCTATATAAACATGCCTTCTCCCTTTATGAAAGCTAGATAAACAGATAGCCAAGGATCTGAACTTGGAGAAGAATACTATAGCTGAGTAATTGCCATTGAGAAGGTAGAACCAAGGAGAATTCCGTAGAGAGTCTCGTCCGAATTTCCAACGAGACTTTGTGAGACATGCTCCACTTGAACCCTGCTGGAGGAGATCACAACGTCGAAGCTTGGTTTTACTCTTCCTTCCATTTATTAATATACTCGATTATGGTGTTGGTTCCATTGTTGTGTTATGTTGTTTATGTAATGAAATTAATTTAGTCCTCTTCAACTGAATGATAGTTATGAATGTGAACTAGTATGTTGTATATCATCGTTGTTTCTTGTGTGTGTGTAGTTGTCCGAGCGTGAAAGCGAGCGGATCGTGATCTGTCCAACCAGGAGCGAGGAGTGAGCCACCCTTTTTGACGACAAAAACAACATAGGATCTCTGGTAATTCATCTATTGAATATCCATCCATTTGTTAACTAGGAATCAATATTATAGTGTGTATGTTTTGTGGCTAGACCCACTCTAGGGCTAATGGGATCGTCTTTGTCTACAGAGGGGATTTACCTCACCAACAAATTTGCGACTCCGCTCGGGATCAGTGCGAGTTTGTCTTTCACCGATTAGGTATTCTTTTGGTCTTTTCTTGCTTGTTTTACCTTTTCTGATTATTCTGCTAAGTCCAAGATCCTTGTTCAGCCACAGAGGATCGGATATGACCTCTATTTTTCAAAAATTTCCTTTTACTTGAGGTAACTCGCTTGGCGCGTTTTCTGGTCAGAAAGTCGCACCGGCTAGCGCTTGTTGCTAGTCTTGCACCCGCGCCATTCCCTGTTTGGCAATGATTACAGCCAAACAGTCGTGCCAATTCCTGTAGGTGTTAGTGTTTTCTTTGTTTTGGAGTTTTTGGAGTCAGTGCTTGTGCTTCTGATTTATTTTAGGTATGCATTATTGGGTATGTGTTATATTCTTTCCATGACTAATCACACGCCCATGGTTTTGTGCATGGTTTTGCACATGGTTTTGGGGTATGATGGTTTTCAGCCCCTGGTGTTTTTGTAGATCTGGTCAAGGGAACTACGGTTATGTTCTAATCTAGGGTTAATGGATTAGGGTTTATGTATGCTTCGGCATGTATATATATGTGTTGTAATACTAAAAGGAACACAATGAAATATCAAGCTGGTCATCCCAATTTGGGATCCAGGGGAAAATCTCAGTGTTTATCTGTTTTATGTTTTATGCTCTCACTATTGTTTATTTTCTGTTATAAGATTCGTGTGTAGATAATTTATGTTTAGGGTTAAAACCTACATTTGGTATCACAGCTGTTTTGGCTTCAAGGGGATGCCTTTGCTACTGAGGGTTTTTTGCTCGGGCCTGAGGTAGACCCTGTTCAGTGGGATATCTGCGGGATCAACTCTTGCGGTGAAAGAAGATGGCGAGCGGCAGAAAGATAGAGATTGAGAAATTTAATGATCAGAGTTTTGAGTTGTGGAAGCTCAATATGGAGGATCTGCTGGTGGATAAATATCAGTGGATCTTGGTAGATCTAGGTACTAAACCAATGACAATGTCAGATGAAGACTAGAAGAAACTGGATCGGAAGGCTAAGAGCACAATGCGGTCAGGTGTCTCAGATTCAGTATTGTTGAATGTATCTAAGGAAGCTACGGTGAAGAATTTGTGGTAAAAACTTGGGACTTTTTACCAATCTAAGTCTCTGGTGAATAAGTTGTTCCTGTGGAAAAAGCTGTATAACCTGAGGATGAAGGATGGAGACTCGGTGACAGAGCATTTGAACGCCTTCAATACTGTGGTAAGTCAGCAGTCATCTGTTGATATTAAAATCTCAGATGAAGATAAGTGCATCAGTTTGTTGTGTTCTCTACCAGACTCGTGGGATAGTTTGGTTATTGCAATAGGTAGCAATACAACTACCTTGAACTTTGATGACATTGTCTCAGCCTTGTTGTCGAAGGAAATGAGACAGAGAAATATGGAGGGCCAGAATGGAGATGCCTTATCTGTACGATGAAGGTCCCAAAACAGAAACAAGAGTAAGGTTTTGAGTGGGAGATCCAAATCTAGAGGGAGATCTAAATCTCCTAGAAAGTTTGTAAAGGTATGTTAAAAATGCGGAAAGGAAGGGCACTACAAAAGGGACTGCAGATCTAAAGCTCCTGAGAAAGGAAAGGGATATGATGATGCTCCTTCTGCAGAGGCAAAAACCACCTCGGATGAAGGTGGGGATGTGTATTTGGCTTCTTCTTCAAATACACATGTAGATCATGAGTCATGGTTGATTGACTTAGGTGCATCCTTTCACTTCAATCCCCATAGGGAGTGGTTCTGCGAGTATGAGAAATATGATGGTGGTGATGTCTTCCTAGGGGATGATAGGAAGGCCAGAATCATCAGACATGGAAAGGTCAAGCCGAAGCTACAAGGTGGAAGGATTAGAAAACTTCCTGGTGTTCCGCATATTCCTGCATTGGCTAGAAATCTTATTTTTGTAAGCAATATGGATGATGCAGGTGTAAAAACAGTGTTCGAGAAAGATGACTGCAAGATGGTTTAGGGAGCACTGGTATTAATGTGGGGAGTTCGGACTGGAACTCTATACAATCTACAAGGTAGCACTGTTATTGATGGGTGTAACAATTATGTGGTTCCTGAAAGTGGAGCGGAAAGCCTAGCTGTCTCTGGAGAAAAGACCATACTATGGCATCAAAGGCTTGGACATATTGGAGAGAAGGGCCTTCGGATACTGCACATAAACGGTATGGTAGAAGGTATGTCTAATTTCTCTCTGGATTTCAATTTCTATGAACATTGTGTATATGGGAAGCAGAATCGGGTGAGTTTTCCTTCTGGTGCTAAGAGGGAGAACAAGATATTAGAACTTGTGCACAGTGATGTGTTTGGACCTGTGTCAGTTCCATCACTGGGAAAGTCTGTGTACTATGTTTCATTCATAGATGACTTCTCAAGAAATACATGGATATATTTCTTGAGGAAGAAATCTAAAGCCTTTGAAAGATTTAAATAATTTAAGGCTCTGGTGGAAAACCGAACATAGAAGAAGATAAAGGTGCTGATGACAGATAATGGTGGGGAGTTCTGCAAGAAGGAATTTGAAGAGTTCTGTAAGAAGTGTGGTATAGCACGGCAAAAGACTACTCCATACACACCTTAGCAAAACGGAGTTGCAGAAAGAATGAGCAGAACACTGATGGAAAAGGCAAGAAGCATGCTCAGTGGTACCGAGTTAGGAGAAGAATTCTGGGCAGAGGCAGTGGAGACTGCATGCTATCTGGTTAACATATCACCTTCATCAGTGTTGGAGGATAAGAATCCACATGAGGTATGGATTGGTAAGAAACCCTCTCTTTCACATCTAAGGGTATTTGGATGTGATGCATATGTACATGTTCCAAAGCAAAAAAAGACCAAGTTGGATAATAAATCTGAAAGGTGCATTTTTATTGGGTATAAGGATGGTTTAAAAGGTTACAAGATTTGGAACACGTAAACAAGGAAAATTGTGTACAGTCGAGATGTGGTGTTTAGAGAGGTGAAAGATGTTGTTAAACATGAAGTCATACCAAAGGAACCTGAGAAGATAGAGTTTAAGCTAAAGGAGCATGAATCGGACTCTACAACAGAAGAAGATTCAGAAGAGGAAGAGCCACAAACTCCAAATATGAGAAGATCAGTTTGGGAAAGAAGGCCACCAGAAAGGTATAGTCCATCTGCTTTCTGTTTAGGTTTTTCCCTAACTATAACTGATGATGATCCCAGAACTGTCAGGGAGGCAGCAGATTCAGAGGATGGAAAACTATGGAAGGAGGCCATGGTTGATGAAATGGCATCCTTGCACAAAAATGAGGCATGGGATCTGGTGGATTTGCCGGCTGGAAGGAAGCCGATCGGGAGAAAATAGGTGTTTAAGAAGAAGATGAACGTATAAGGCAAGGTGGAGAAATACAAAGCTTGGTTGGTAGAAAAAGGTTATTCCCAGGTGCCAGGAATTGATTTTGGTGATATTTTTTCTCCTGTTGCCAAAGTTACTTCTATTAGATTACTTTTATCTGTTTCTGTTGCATTTGATTTTGAGATAGAACAGATGGATGTGAAGAAAACATTTCTTCATGGGGATCTAGAAGAGGAGATCTACATGAAGCAACCTGAAGGCTTCATGGTGAAGGGTAAGAAAGAACTGGTATGCAGGTTGAAGAAGTCTCTGTATGGGTTAAAACAATCACCAAGGATGTGTTATCAGAAATTTGATACCTATATACGGGGACTTGGCTTCACCAGAAGCAAGGAGGATCACTGTGTTTATTTTAAATTAATTTGTGACCGTGTTATTTATTTGGTCTTGTATGTGGATGATATGTTGTTGATTGGAAATGACAAATAAATTATCCAAGATTTGAAGACCCAACTATTCTTCAAATTCGACATGAAGGATCTTGGTGCTGCAAACTATATTTTGGGCATGGAAATTAAGAGAGATCGGGCAAAGAGGAAGCTCTGGTTAAACCATAGGAAGTATGTCGAGACTATATTGCAGAGGTTCAATATGCAGGATAGTAAACCGGTGAATGTTCCTATTCATGTAGGTGTAAAGTTGTCTGCTGAACCGTGTCCCAAGACACAAGAAGAAGAGGAGGATATGTCCTGTGTTCCATATGCAAGTGTAGTGGGTAGCCTGATGTATGCAATGGTTTGTACTAGACCAGAAATTGCACATGCAATGGGAGTTTTGAGCAGGTTTATGTCAAACCTAGGGAAGGAGCATTGGACAACAGTGAAGCGGGTTTTCAGATATTTACGTGGCACTAGTGATTATGGCTTGTGATACCAGGGAAGACCAGGATTGGAAAGAATGTTGGACATTCGTGGTTTTGTTGATGAAGAATGGGCTAGAGATCTGGACCAAAGAAGATCTACAAGTGGGTATGTGCTTAGCCTATTTGGAGGTGCAGTCAGTTGGATGAGTAAAAGACAGTCTGTAGTGGCTATTTCAACTACAGAGGCAGAATACATGGTAGCCACTCATGCAAGCAAGGAGGAAGTTTGGTTACAGAGATTGTGTTCAAGTATGGGGATGGTACAACAAAATATAAGGATAGACTGTGATAGCCAAAGTGCAATTTTCTTGGCTAAGAACCCTACTTATCATTCAAAGATAAAGCACATTGATGTTCAATATCACTTTGTTAGAGATATGGTTGAGGCTAAAAGGGTGTTGTTGGTAAAGGTGGACACTTTGAAGAATGTTGAAGATGCATTGACGAAGTCTGTGAGCACTCAGAAGTTCTCTTGGTGTAGAGAAACAATGGGTGTTGAAGAATTAGGCCAATGACTAAGCTCTCCTGTGCCCCCCTGTGGAAAGAAAACAACAAGTGGGAGAATGTTTGGTATGTGTTATATTCTTTCCACGACTAATCATGCGCGAGGGGGTAAGAGGGGGGGGCGATAGTCCCCCCTTTGCGCTGGGCGCAACGGGGGGGTCACAGGGGGGGCGGTAGCCCCCCCTGTTGGGGTCTGGGGTAGCGCCCCAACCAAAATTTTTTGGTCCTTAATTTCCAGTGGGCGGTCCGCGCCCATGGTTTTGTGCATGGTTTTGCACATGGTTTTGGGGTACGATGGTTTTCGGCCCCTGGTATTTTTGTAGATCCGATCAAGGGAACTACGGTTATGTTCTAATCCAGGGTTAATGGATTAGGGTTTATGTATGCTTCGGCATGTATATATATGTGTTGTAACACTAAAAGGAACATAATGAAATTCAAGCTAGTCGTCCCGATTTGGGATCCATGGGAAAATCTCAGTGTTTATCTGTTTTATGTTTTATTCTCTCGCTATTGTTTATTTTCTGTTATAAGATTCGTGTGTAGATAATTTCTGTTTAGGGTTAAAACCTACATGCATTAAGTGCTTTGGGATAGGTTTTTATTGTGATTGGCTTCATTCCTCAGAGTTGTTTGTCCATTTCCTATCAGCATCATAGTCTTAGGGTTTTTAAGTGCTTTGGTATGCTAAGCCTCTTGTAGGAGTTGGAGCCCTTTTGTTTCACAGTCAACTTTATTCCTTGTTTGATTGCATTCAGCTCCCTCGATCCATTTGAGTGATTGCATTGGTTGAATCATTCTTTCCTCTTTCGTTCAGTTTTGCTTCTTGTCACTCCAAGCATAGATCACACTGCTTGTATGGGTCTATGTCGAAATATTTCTTCGGTTTGAGAGATTGCAACATTGGTTTGAGTTTGGATTTGTGTGTTTTGAAGTTGATTGAACTTATTTCGCTTCAACTCTCACATTAACATTCTCGAACTAGTGTGTTGGTTTGATTTTCATGTCATTTAGTGCACTGTTTGCTCTATTACATTGAAAAATTAAAAAAAAAATGTTTGCATTCTTGTTTGCATTATGAAATTGGAAGTCTTTCGCATATCTAGCATTGGACAATTCTAGGAAAGATTTCTCATTTTCATTATCTTGCACCGGATACTGTAGTGGATGTTTCCACATGTTCTCATTATTTTCTATTGCTTGAAAACTCCGAAATTTCTCGTAGATATTTTTTTCATCGAACAAATTGGTATTTTTTTTCATGTAGCTTGCATTTAGGGATTTTTGAGATCCAACATTCGGTAGGACCTTGGAATTGAAACGTAAATACAAGTTCAACTTAAAATTTACTCAATCAACCTAAGGCAACATTGAAAATTAATGAAAAATTCAGTGGTATAAGTTAGAGACGTGTTCCGACATCTTTAAACCTAGTAGCTGTCACTCGCCATCTGGCTTCAGACAGCACTAGTACGGACTTGCACTCCCCGTACCGTCGAGTATATAAAGGGAGACCCCTCTAGGTTGAAATTATTTTATCCATAGGAAGCCGAGTCTACTGCCTTGTAACCATGATACACCGAACACAGCATTCGGGGAGACTACCTGCACGTACATCAAGTCCTTGGTCATTCTTCTTTCATTTGATCACCAAGGTGTATATGGCAGTTCACAGAAACCTGGTATACTCTCTTGCTTAGATTACCTGAGCAGTCATTTTTGATCTTTACTAACTCCTTAAATTTGAAAATATCAACGAGCACTTGTCCTTTCATGCTCGTTTCAACCTGAAAGTGATAGAGTCACCTTTTGCCTGTTTCTTGACTCTTAAAAGATGAAACGGTAGATTTTGGTTTCAGTGTCTTAAAATTGACTGCCCACGAAATATTCCTTGTTAGAGTTAGTTTCCTTAGTGTTGTTCTACCGTTGCTTCTAATGGAAACCTTCCCGAAGTTTACCAACCAAGAAATCCCCTCCGAAGGGAATCCTGGCCCTTTTCCTGTTTTTGGGAATGTTGGTGCTCCTTATATGGCAACATTGTCCCTTCCGGAGTTAACTGTTGGTTTACCTGTTTGGTTATTCTCGACTTCTATGGTCTTGAGTGTTCTATCCATTGTAAAACCATCTCCTCCACCTGAACATCATCGTGTTGATTCTAAAGTGGACCTCTCCCCTTCTTCGCTTGTTTCTTCATCCTCCTCTTCTACTTTTCCTGGTGAAAGTCTGGATTCTAGTAACTAGGTGGCTAAGAAGAAGAAGAAGAAGACAAAGAAGAAGAAGTCAGATAAGCGAGAGGCTAATGCTGCAGCTGTTGCACCTAAGAAAACTTCCATTGAGAAACCATCCAACCTTCCACAGAAAGTCAATTTCCCTTGCATGTTGTGCAAAGGTGACCACCTTCTTCGAGAATGCCCGGGCATTCCCAAGGTACTTGAATTATGGTCCGACGATCCTCTGTCGTTGCCTTTGGCTTCTGGAAGTCATTTTGGTGGCACATCTTCGACTAGTAATGATAATACTCGTAAGAAACAAGGTAATATTACCAATCCCTATAAATTCTGTGAAGGGAATCATCCCATTCGCCTTTGTCCATACATGGATGAAACCAAGAGAGTGTTGGACAACTCTACTGTTTTTGCACCCTGCCTTCTGGTTGGTTACTAGAAGCTTTCTTTGAGTCCTCCGCTAGTTGATTCAACGATCAGTCAAGATTCATCTTTGGTCGATCCCGCTCCCCTATAAATTCAAATTCTAGAATCCATTCCCGACCAACCATTGGACGTGGAATCAGTCGAATTGATCCCACCTATGGTTCATTAGGTCGTTTCCATCGAGAGTGGATCTCATCCCCCTCACGGTCCTCTTGTTTCTTCAGATTACTCGGACTTGGAGAAAGATTCTCCTGTCCATGTGACTCAAGACGTTTCTCTTCCTTCTCCCATGTCTAAGGTCCAGGAGGATGCTCTTCTTGCTCTGGTAACACTAGGGGATGAACATCTCAGTTCAGTGGTACCCCCTCCAGGTAGTTTGGTCACTTCCTTTGATTGGAGTCGATTTGCAAGATACCGCCTTCCGTCTTATGTGCCTTTCGAGATAACAATACAAACCTTTGATCTGGTTGTACCCAACACCATTATAGATGAAGGCACGTCTGTTAGTATTCTGTATTCTACTACTTGGCAAGCATTTGGTTCTCCACCGCTTATGCCTGCTACACAGAATCTATTGGCTTTTAAGAGAGGAACTAGTCAACCGTTAGGGATCCTTCCTAAATTGCATGTTACTTTGGGAAGGAAAACTGTCCATATAGACGTGATGGTTGTTCCAGGCCCCTTGGATTTAAATTTGCTCTTGGGGCATGACTATACTTATGTCATTGGGGCAATTGTCTCTTCCCTTTTTCGTGTGATTTATTTTCCACACAAAGGTCAGATTTTGACCATTGATCAGCTTTCATTCTTTGGTCCTCGCATGACATATGGTTCACCATCGTCCCTTCTGGGTCTTTATCCATCGGTTGTATCTTCCTCGCCGCAAGTTAATTATGTGGCTACCTGTCTCGTGTCCTCATTCAGTGATAGTGCCATTGTACACCGTGTGTTGGAGGAATTGGGTCCTGATTTCCGAGTTGTTGTTCTCCCATCCGGTGCAAAACTCTTGGATGCCATGACTTCTTATACAACATGATAAGTTGTCGTCGGAGCAAAGTTATTTTTCTTGTTTCAAGCTCCCTAAAAAATGAAATAAGGTTTTCGGAGCAGAGTTCGTTTTCTTGTGTCAAGCTCCTTAAAAAATAAAACAAGATTGTTGGAGCATAGTTCATTTTCTTGTGTGAAGCTCCCTAAAAAATGAAACAAGGTTGTTAGAGCAGAGTTCCTTGTCTTGTGTCAAGCTCCTTAAATAATGAAACAAGGTGTCTCGAGTATAGTTCATCTTCTATGTCAACCTCGTTAAAAAATAAATTAGCCATGAGGATGGTTCTTTTAATGTGTCAACCTCATTAAAAAAATGAAACACATTCCTGTTCAATTCGAGTCTTTGATTAGATCTCGTAAAATCCAAGTCGAGTCTTTCTCTTGATCTCGTACTTTGAACCTTCACTCCATCTGCCTTTCATATGGACTGAAGCTTGGGGGGCATGCCCCTCGAATTGAGTCACCATGATGGGGGCATGCAAATAATTTCAAGCATAGTTTGTTTCCGTTTCAAGCTTGTGTAAAAATGAAACTGGTTTCAAGCAGAGTTTTTTTTATTTCAAGCTTGTGTAAAAATGAAACCGTTCCTATTCTACCTCTCGTGATTGCCATTTTATCAACCTATTTTTCCAGATGCGCCTTGGTTTTCTTATTCCACCGTCATTATCTGCTTGTTCGATCATATGCCTTCACTTGGTTGTTTTACCCATTCCTTATGAACCGTTGCAATGAGTGGTCTTGTTAGCCGGCCTCTTGACCTTTACTTGTTCTGAGAAGTTCCACCATCACCAGAACCTGTAGCTACCCTTAATACCACTCATTCCTCCAGGAGGAATCATCTTTCAACTCTTTTCTGACTCTCAAAAATTGAAAAGATTGCTGAGACTGTTGTCGTTTTGAACTCGTTAAATGGCTTCGAAACGATATCTACCTAGTATACGTTTACCCCTTTTTCGGGCTGAGATAGATTATTTACGAAAAAGGAATACCTTAGCCTATCGTGACTAAGAGGTTCTCTCGGACATTGTTTTCTACCTTTTCAGATCTGAGAGAATATTTACGAAAAGGGCCTTGCTGGAGTTTTCTTTTCCGCTTTCTTTTCAAACTCTCTAAACATGAAAAGATGTTGAGTTCTCCCTTTGTCAGACTCGTTAAAAACTGATGACATCGGACTCCGTCGTTGTGACGTTACTTGAGTTCCTCCTTCCTAGGGCTCGTAAAATGTACTAGGTTGGATTTGTCTAAAGGAAAAACTTACATCGCAGGCATATGCTATCCCCTTAGAGCTTGTTTTCAAAAATAATTGGCGTACTCGCCAGAAATGGTGGGGGAAAATGGAACCAGATTATAGTCGTGTTGGCACTATGTTGCTCTTGAACATGGCACTTGTCTGCATTCGTGTCGGGTTGTGGACATCTCACTTCGTCATTTTTTTGCCTCCATGGGTTTGGGTAATCTCTTTTGACCGCTCATCTGCTCTTTTCCACATCACCATGACCTCAGATCCCTTGATGTCAAATACTGCCAAATCTAGTGTCGTGCCGCCGATATGTTCAAGAGAATTTTTTCCTCTGCAATTTTCATCCTTCCTCTAATTCTCTGTTGGTCTTAATTCACAAATCATCATAATCCTCTATCTCGTGTCGATGATGTGGGAAACATTATGGCCCACCTTCGATCAGGTCACTTCCTATCAACTTCAGCGCATTTTCCAGGAAGCTGATCCAGAGACTCCCTTCAGGTACCCTGGAGCCTGCATGCCTTAATGGCAGGTTCTTTGCATCCGTCGCAAGGTTTACATCATTGCCCTTTGATTGGATGATTCTGCAGTTGTTCGACGCCAGATCACTATTCACATTCCACGGATTGTACCTTTTTTACCCTGAGAGCCATTGTCATTATTGGTGGTTTCTCTCGCGTCTGTTAACATCTCTCATTATTGGCTGGTAATCAGAGGATGTTCCTGCATGTTCGACTTAAACTCGTCTATTCACATGCTCGAACTTTTACTTTGTTCGGGTCAAGATGGAGCGCAAGACCCTGGGTTTTGTCTGATGAAATCCAGGCTGCAGGTTCTTTGTGGATTACTATGACTTATTACATGAATCTTTTGATTGGATGGCTGCGACCATACTTGAGTCTATTTGTTGATCCTTATTGCTGGATGGCTGCGTCCATACCTCTAATCTCATTTTCATGTACTATATTATGGATGGCTGCGCCTATACCACATATCATATATCATAGATATCAGTTGTATTTTTACTTGCAGGTCTTCCGACAACAGTGTTTGAGTCGAACACATTCTCATAAATCATTTCACTCCTCCCTCTCTCTTGGACCTCATGCTTTAGGGGGCATCTGTTACACAACATTTTGTCATTGTCCCGCATATTGGAGGATTATTCCCGTGACTTGTGAACAGTGTCATACTCTACAAACACCTTCTTTGCATCCTTCTGCATAAGGGCATCATTTCTCCTGTAAGACATTTCCTCAAAAAAGCACACAAAACCTATTTTTTTTCCTTCGCGCGGATGGCCAGTTCATCCCTCGCGGCGATGTGGAAGATTTGCACTAGAGCCCACACCACTTGGTGCTCTGTCTTAGTGTATTGCCCACGCCAGCTGTTTTAGGAATTTTTTTTAACAAATAGAGGCAGAAGTTTCCTTCTAACCATCTCAGGGATGAGTCACAGGAAGTGGTTAAGTTGATCAGCCACGGATCTCCCTCTTTAGGTAGTGGTTTCCTCCTCCCATGGAACACTCCTTGAAGAAAGGTCTCCCTTCCATGATTATATGGATCCTAACCTCTCCCTCTCCCTCTATATAAACAAGCCTTCTCCCTTTATGAAAGCTAGCTAAACAGTAGCCAAGGAGCTGAACTTGGAGAAGAATACTATAGCTGAGTAATTGCTATTGAGAAGGTATAACCAAGGAGAATTTCGTAGAGAGAGTCCCATCCAAATTCCCAATGAGCCTTTGTGAGACGTGCTCCGCTTGAACCCTGCTGGAGGAGATCGCAATGTCGAAGCTTGGTTGTACTCTTCCTTCCATTTATTAATATACTCGATTATGGTGTTGGTTCCATAGTTGTGTTATGTTTTCTATGTAATGCAATTGATTTAGTCCTCTTCGACTGACTGATAGTTACGAATGTGAACTAGTATGTTGTATATCGTCGTTGTTTCTTGTGTGTGTGCAGGTGTCCGAGCGTGAAAGCGAGCAGATCGTGATCTGTCAAACTAGGAGCGAGGAGCGAGCCACTCTTTTCGACGATAACAACAACATAGGATCTCCGGTAAGTCATCTATCGAATCTCCGTCCATTCATTAACTAGGAATAAATATTATAGCGTGTCTTGTTTGTGGCTAGACCCACTCTAGGGATAGTGCGATCGCCTCTGTCCGCAGAGGGGATTTACCTCACCAACACCACTACGCAACCAGCTCAAGGATCCTTTTGTCTGGTAGCCTCCTGACCAAGGAATAAATTCCATTTCCTCTCTTGGACCTCCTCTAACCAGGTTCTAAGTCTCTAGGTTGCTGCAGGATTTTTCCCTCTCACCCTCTCGACTCTCTTTTCCCTAACTAAGATGATTTATCTCTAGGGAGAGGAATATCTGTCTTCTAACTTTTTGGTAAGTGAAACTCTCATTTAGCATATTTTCCCTCGGTAGTTTCCATGGATGAGTATACCCAATTTTATTAATGGAATTTAGAATAAAAATAAACATTTATGTTTATCACCTATTCAAACCAGGTCTTTTATATGGCTTGATAGTATGCTAAGTCATTTCAGTAAACACAAATTAAAATATTTACATTTCATTTAGGGGTATTACACCTCCTCCCTCCTAAGCGATACACTGTCCTTGCAAATTAAACAATCTATAATATGCCTCGCCCATAAAATTCTCTTCCTCCCAGGTAGCCTCTTCGGGGCTGAAGTGCTCCAGTTGCACTTTAACTTTCGTGATTTCTCGCTTCCTACATCCACAATCATTATGAATGTCATTAGTTTCCATCAATAATAATTTAAAACATATATTTAATTATTTCAAACTTTATTACATTCACCATCAATTGTTATTTATGCATCGCAACCCAAAAAGGGTTAGCAACCTACACTCAATAAGAGTTAGCAACATCATTGCAAGCTCATCAATAATAGCAATAAATCATTTTACTTACCCAATGGATATGTCAATTGACAAGGACCCCATCATGTGGTTACACTTTAAATTTTATATCATGGAAGTACCAATTTCATTTGCACTATTCAGACAATGGTAATAATATATTCAGAAACCTTTTACTGTTCTTGTTTTTTATGAAATATTGCACCTAGTGTATTGTCATACTAGGTAGCATTATTATTCTTTTGTTATAATTTAAAATGTTACATATGCATTAGTCATGTATTAGTAGAGTTTAGGATAACCTACTTTTTCCAAGTAAAATTAGTTATGAACATATTGGGTTTCTTTTCTATTTCCTTTTAGAACAAAACTATGAGTCCACTTTGCAACATTCCTTCAATTTTGGCCCTTTGTCATTCTGCATTACAAGCTACTGATGAATTTTTTACGCAATTTTGGTTACGTGTGCAGTCTTAGGATTTCTCCCTTTTTCAATTTATGTTTATTAACTGTCTCACACACTCTATGTTAATTTATTATAGTTCTTTCATATACATGATTCCACATCATGTTATTCACTTTATTTAACAACAAGTTGTTTTAATAATTTGACCTGCAAGGTCTCGTGGAATTGTTAATAAACAAAAATGTTATCCCAACATGAGAATAACTAATTATATTATTATACCACTCCCCCAGTAATCATACTTGTTATCATTATCTCATTCTCTCCTTTTCTAAGAATATTTCCTTACCTTTCCCCCATAATGGCTCATCACTAATGAAATTTCCTTTAGGAAACGTCAAATTCCATAATATAAATTATGTCACAACAAGACATTATCAAGGTTCGAGGAAAAGTACTTTTATCATTGTCCTTTACTTGAGTGGACCCAGACATGTCCATGTTAATTGTCTTCGAGTTGTTTCATGCAAAAATCTTGATCAATGTTTTATACTTCTATTGGTTTCCTTATTTTATTCTTCTCCTTCGAATATTTTTTAGTAAACCATCGAGGCCAAAAGAATAAGGCGATATTAAAAGAAACCACTATGAAAATTGAAGGGCACAACTAAAAGTACTACAATCATGCTTAAAATCAACAGAAAACAAGAAAATTACGTCATCGAGTCTTAAAACCATGCTTCTCCAACATGCCTCATTTATGAGTTTCTCACAACTCTATTCTCAGGGGTTGTATCTCTCTCTAATATATAAACTATTGACTAAGGTGGTTGACTGTTACATGTGCCCCTTCTTTCTTGTTTAGTTGCATTAACTATGGGATTATCCCCCCTTTCATTTTCATGCCTGTTAGCTGCCTCATCACATCTTATTAGTGTGGTTATCTTGACATAGCTATTTTTTAAGCATATTTTCATTCTAAACAACCATTTGAAGAAACTTCGTTTATGTTTATAAAAGTCATATTTAAGTTCTTTGAGGTACCTATTTGGGGTACCATTGACTGGTGGTACATTGCAGTTTCCGTGATGGCTCATTGCACAACAACAAGCATAGGTTATGGCGCTTGTGCCAATATGTTGCAAACATTCTCTTTATTAGAACTTAATTTTCCTCGAGATTACATGCAACATTTTCTTGGTTTACCTTACTTGGCTACACGTTAGTTTCTCATTACATTTTACTTGTACCCAATATCCATCCTTCAAGTCACATTAATACAATAGAATCCTTGGAATATTAATATACACATTCATTGCTGTGTTAGATAACACACACACACACACACATTTCGTATGTTTTTCTTTTCAACTTAAGATATTTTCCAAACAACATCGGATGAATAGAAACTAGGAGTATCCCCCTCATAATTTACAGTTGTATCATTTTGCCTAATATATATATATATATATATATATATATATATATATATATATATATATATATATATATATATATATACCTACAGTTCTTCTAGACTTCCCATGGTATCTACCCACTTTTATTCCTGTTTAATCTATAGTACTAACTAAGATCAAATATTACAATAAAAACTCCTTTCAACCAATCAAAATTATATTTTCAACTTGATTTTAGTCAAACTTAAACTTTTTCAATCGCAAGGTGGTTATAAAATAGACCAATTAGTGAACCATTCCATGATTCGGTGTTACAAGTCTGTAACTCACAACAACCTTGAGCCCTCTACTTCCATCAGGTACAAGAAATTAAAAATGTATCTGAATCCCTTTTCTATATTTTACGGGCCATTGCATTACCTTCCTAGTAATTTTTCATATTATTTATATTGACTCTAATATTGCTCATTTTATGCTTACTAAATTTTGTGTAAAGTTGATACCTTTATGAGTATCAACAACATTGTTTCCAAAATGCTTCCATATTTATTTGGTGACTTTCAACCTTAAAGACTCAATTATGTTACTTAATTCACTATTTCTGAGACTATACTTTTCCATCACAACTTATTATAACTTTTTATCACAACTTACCTCCATTTTGCAAGTTCTTAAATAGAGAATTCATCCAACAATTCTACTATATTCCTCAATTACTTGACACCCTTTTTTTCAGTTTTGATTGTTTAAAGAAAAGAGAAATTATGGATCATGTTTTGTGCCCTAGCTCTTGACTTATTCTTGTGTAACTTGTTTGGGATAAATTTACATTTTTTTTAGTAACACACACTAAAGTTTCAATTATTGAAAGATCGATTCTTATGGTTTCGTTACTCTAAGAGGGAAAAAATATTTCTTCTCAAAAATATAACAACTGTAAAATTCCATAATATCTCACTTATACACACAATAACCCTTACAATTTTAAAGAGTTATCAAATGGTATTAATTCATATATAATTCTCCATGTTGATGGTGTGTGCCAAAGACTCTTCAGTGAAAAATTTCATTAATTCCCTTACCATAATTTTTTTTTTCATATGAATCATGAAATCCAAGCTTACTCATGCTAGTTGGTAATTACTGCATTGAACTCATATATACCTGAGTTATACTATTGACATATAGATTTGTATCTTTTATTTTCATCACTCTCAATATCTACCATGTCAGTTACTAGTTCTTAATTTGGTGAAAAGGATTCCAACCCTTCCTACCAATTACCCAAATAACCCCAATGGAATCATATTTATACATATTCTATTATCATAAATGTTATATTTTCTCCATTAAAATTTGACAAAGTTATCATTAAGTATGCCTAGACTGCTTCCTCAGGTATTCCAATACACCCTATATATTCCTTTATGAGTCTTTATGTATTACAGGGTTCTTGTTCCCTATGGTCACCACACAAATACGAATACCAATTAGAACACTCGATACATTTGTGTGATACTATGCCCTGGTGAGTTTTTATGATGCAAGGGCATTAAGCTCAATAAAATTCCTTGTATTTTAATACGCTTAGGGGTTTTGTGTTTTCAAGGGAGTTGGTTTGTTATGTAATGATTTGAGTGATTTTAATGAAAATTAATTAAATATTGTGAGGAATTTTGTAAATGTTCTCGAATGTTGGAGAACATGAGAGAATTAGGCTAGTTGAGAGTGTATAGAGATTGAGATATTTAGGATTTAATTATAAATCCTAAATTAGAATTTGTCTCATGAGTTTGTGGATGAAAGAGGATCCTTAGGGATTAGTTGAGGCAAATGAGGACTTAGAATATATTTAGGATTTTGTTGAGAAGATGGAGGAACTGAAACCAAAAATAGTTTCAGAACCTTTTGTATAAAATGTAAGCCTCAAACGCATAAAAGGAAAAAAATAGGTAGAGAAAATAGATAGAGAGTGACTCAGGGTTTGAGAGAGATAAGGTTTGAAGCCTACGGGCTGTAGAATAGGAAAAGGCCACTGATACAGAAGATCGGGCCAGAGGAAGAATTTCCTATGTAATTACTGTGTGTTAATACAGAGAACTCAATTTTCTGAGTTCATGTTTCATTACTGAGTTTATATAGGTTGCATATGAAATTACAGGATTTTTGATTGTATGAGTTTGTGTGGGTAATATTGAATCGTGATGCTAAAACTGTGTGTATCGATCACAGAATGGATCGATGAGATGGAAGAGGAAAAGGTCTCTCAAGTCAATACCTTGAGTATATCGTGGTAGAATCAACATTCGGGGTTTCGAATCATATACAACATATGTGTATGGATTTTATTTCCTTAAATGGTGTTTCTGTGGTTACCGAATACATAGTACAGTGAGATTCGGGTTTATAGTCACATTTGAGTTTTATTGTGTTTATAAACAATTATAAACCACAGACAATGGATAACAGAGGTTAAGCCATGTATGGGCTGGATGTTGGAGAGGGTTTGGAGATTGATTGGAACCCTAGCCCTATTCGAAACCATGAGTTGAAAAGAACGGGAAACACAAAGTAATGCATAGTGCAACAAATGAATCAACGGATTGTTTAAATGTTTCCCCAAATATGTGGAGAGGTGTATTAAAGAATTAGAATTGGAACTATGAGCAAACAACATACCGAAACTATTTCATGGGAACAATGAAAGCAGTTTTGAAAACCACAAATGGTCTTTGCGCGGCCTTCGGGTGGTAAGTGGTAATTGATGAAGTCCGTGCGATACACCTAAATGAGTGACATGTAGCATTATAATACAACCTATTTCACGTGCCTTTGGGTTGTTAAAGTTTGAAACTTATTGGAATGCGATATCCGTTTGATATACGCATAAATTTGTTTTGAAGCGCGATGAAAGATCAACCGTCGGATCTATTCGAAGGTTAACGAAAATAGGTACGTTGTGGGACCAACATATATGAGTTGGCTTATGTTTAACCAAAGTCAAACTTTGAAATGAAATGATAAAATTGTGGTCGAGAAAATTAATATGTATGTTGGTGCTTTGGGTTTTTATCCAAAATCGAGGTTTAAATCAAATGAAAACTTAAGTGTTGGCCGAAGTTTATATTTTGGGTTCTAATTGCAATTCGAATATTGATTCGATATTCATTCGTGGGTTTTGGCTATGGTTTTAACCATAGGTTTTTAAGAAAAGGAGAAGCTTCCGCACTATTTTTAACCCTGTTTGAAAATTATGTTGGTTGATGACTGAACCATGCATTTTTATATGCATCCATAGTGGAGAATGTGGGTATTTGCAGCCCTTTGGCTGCTATCAAGTGGTATCAGAGCTGGAAAAGCTCTTTTGAAAGTTAAGTATTTTTTTTGAATGCATTTGTGATGGGAAAAGAGAGAGGAGATCAAATTATAAATCTGATATGTAGCAGATACATAGAATTGAAGTGAACAGGAATTTGCAGAAATGAATGAAGACAGTCCAATCAAAGTACAAATGAATGAAGAGAACAAGGTCATGTAGAGATCTTGAAGGTGAAATAATTTTAATCTGATTTGAAAATTGTGATTGCAGAATTATGGTTGCAAACAAGATGAAGACAAAGTTTTTGATGATGATGGCAGTGAACCTAATATTCCAGCTAAAGGTTGGATAGGGAGAACAACTGAAGTGTTCTCAAGAGAAGGTGAGTTGAGGATATACGTCTAGAGAGAGCAGAAGAGAGTGCTCAAGAGGTTCCAGAAATAGTGAACCAGTACTTGCCAAAAGACCAAGTCCAGAGAGGGGATTGGTGAGGTAAGTGGCAGCAGGGGGGACTTGTTGTTGCAGAGGCTTAGTGCAACTCATAGTGAGTGAGAAGCTCATGAAGAAGATGATCATGGAGGATCAGAGATGAGGTTCTAAGTAATGCCACAGAGATAAGATGAAGGATAGAGAAAGAGATATTGCAGTGATGGAAGTACAATTGGAGGTACTAAAGGAATGGCTACAAGAAGAGGAAAACCAAAGAGGAGGATGGATCTTTCCACTGAAGGGAAAGAGAGTAATTTGGCAACCATTACAAATTAAGTGGAGGCAAAAGGATATTTCCTTATGGAAGGAAGAACTCAAATTTTTTGAGTCAAAGATGGAATTTGAGGATTCCACATGCACATATGTTCAAGGAGAAATGCTTGAAGAAGCAAACGAGACTGAAACGTCTTGTGTTTTTAAAACTAATGAATTGTGTATGATTGAAGGTACATCACAAGATGATGAACAAGCTTTAGAGTTTGTTAAAGAGAAGAAGTTGAATCTGAAATCTTTTCAGATCAATGCTGAGATAGCAAGATCTTAGGAAGAAATGAAGACAGAGGGATCTCATGAGAATATTCAGCAGAATATTGAAACAGAGAAAGAAGGACCATCTGATGATTGGTCAAGAACAGGTGAAGCTATGGAAATTTGTGTGAAATTTCAAAATTATACTCTAATTGAAATTGTTGAGTTATGTAGAAAGTTAGATCTTCAGAGAAGAAAGTTGGAAAAGTAGAGGATCTACACTAAGGATAAATTGTTGAATGTGAAAGACAGAGAAATTGTCATGAATGAAAATAAGAAAATAGAGGATAAGGATGTAAGAATGATTCAACAAATTGAAGGAGTTCATTATGGTGAACCAAAGCAAAGAAACAATCATGGAACGGATGATAAGAAAGAGAGACTAGCTGACAGTTTCATGGAGAATTTAAATCAGCATACTGATGTGCTGACAAGGAAGTTAGAATAAAATTCAAAGCAACATACTGAAATGTTTCCAGAGGAGGAAGAGGTATTGATATCTTGTATTTTTAATACTGATAATTCATGTGTTAATTATGCAGGCAAGGAAGGAAAACAAATGAAAAATGTTAGAGAATTCAATGAAAGGGAAACTATGTTAGCTGAAAACATAATGAGTTATCATCATTCTAGCATGGTGATTGGAACAATGGAGATAACCTTGGAAGCTGAGAATAAAGACAGTGGAGATTTCTGAGTCTTGAAAGAGACTTAGAACTGCTAGAAGAATATTTGGTGACTGGATCATCAAATAAGACCATTGGGTCTTGTAATTTTGAAATTGATAATTTGACTGTGTTTACAGGTGTTGCAGAAGACAGTCCATCTCCTGGAATTGTCTTGAATGAAGATGAACTGTTGCAGAAAAAGGAACTCATAGATTCCAAGGAAGGTGAGATAGTCATGTCTCATATGAAGGAACTTATTACTGTTGATGACAAGGAGGAGCTGGCTTGTTTGATTGGCCAAGAGCAGACTGTGGGACGAACTTTTAGAACTGCCACAGTGATGAAGAATCAGAATTCTATTCTGATAAAGGATGAAGATACAGTGTTTGAAGAATTTGAATTGATTTCCAGAATCAATCAAGGAGGTGATGGAAAATTACTGAAGATTTTCAAGGAAGAAGAAGAAGGAGCTGTTGAAATTAAACTGCAGCATATTGATGATGTGGTTGGGATAAAACAAGTACAAAGGTAATGGCTAAAATGTTTGTTGGAAACATTTGGACAAGAGAAAGGAATTGCAGACACTGAAGTGAAAATTACTGAAGTTATGGAAGAACCATAAGCAGATACTAGTTTGCCAAAATTGATTATGCTTGCTAGTGTAAAATGAAGAATGAATGAGTATGTTACTGCAGTTAAATAATCAAATGATAATTTATTTTTTGAAAGTAAATTTGCAGGTATTGATCAGAAGAAGAATGTTGCAGAGGGAGATATCTTAAGAGATATTCAGGAAGTTTGGGAGGAGGCAACATTTACAGCAATGTTTAAGGCAACATCTATGACAAAAGAAACATGTGAAGCAACATCAATGGTGGCAACATCTACGGAAAAAGCAACAATGTTGGCAGCAACAAAAACAACAACAACAGTATTGGCAGCAACAGAGATTGAAAGCAGCAACAAAAGGCAAAGTAATTTCCAGACAGAAGATAAATTGGACATAGAGATTGAAAGTATAAGAAGATTGATGATGAAGGTGTCTCAGAAGAAGATAGCAGCAAGAAAGCAAAGAAATTTCAGCAAAGGAAAAACAAGAATAGCCTGTGAAAGCATAGCTAGTGACAAGATGCAGAATAAAATATGGAAACCTGGAGAAGTACAACAGAAGAATAATGTAGCTATTGGACAGCATCAAAACAAAGTATGGGATCCAGGAGGCAAAGATTAAAATCACATGATCAGGAGAACATGATTATTTTTTACCTTGGGAGTTTGATGCAGGGGCTTTAGGCTCAAGAAAATTCCTTGTATTTTAATAGGCTTAGGGGTTTTGTGTTTTCAAGGGAGTTGGTTTCTTATGTAATGATTTGAGTGATTTTAATGAAAATTAATTAAATATTGTGAGGAATTTTGTAAATGTTCTCGAATGTTGGAGAACATGAGAGAATTAGGCTAGTTGATAGTGTATAGGGATTGAGAGATTTAGGAATTAATTATAAATTCTAAATTAGAATTTGTCTCATGATTTTGTGGATGAAAGAGGATCCTTAGGGATTAGTTGAGGCAAATGAGGACTTAGAAGATATTTAGGATTTTGTTGAGAAGATGGAGGAACTGAAACCAAAAATAGTTTCAGAACCTTTTGTATAAAATGTAAGCCTCAAAGGTATAAAAGGAAAAAAATAGATAGAGAGTGACTCAAGGTTTGAGAGAGATAGGGTTTGAAGCCTACGGGCTGTAGAATAGGAAAAGGCCACTGATACAGAAAATCAGGCTAGAGGAAGAATTTCTTATGTAATTACTATGTGTTAATACAGAGAACTCAATTTTCTGAGTTCATGTTTCATTACTGAGTTTATATAGGTTGCAGATGAAATTACAGGATTGTTGATTGTATGAGTTTGTGTGGGTGATATTGAATCGTGATGGTAAAACTGTGTGTATCGATCACAGAATGGATCGATGAGATGGAAGGGGAAAAGGTCTCTCAAGTCAATACCTTGAGTATATCATGGTAGAATCAACAATCGGGGTTTGGAATCATATACAACATATGTGTATGGATTTTATTTCCTTAAATGGTGTTTCTATGGTTACCGAATACACGATACAATGAGATTCGGGTTTAGAGTCACATTTGAGTTTTATTGTGTTTATAAATTATTATGAACCACAGACAATGCATAAAAGAGGTTAAGCCATGTATGGGCTGGATGCTGGAGAGTGTTTGGAGATTGATTGGAACCCTGGCCCTGTTCGAAACCATGAGTTGAAAAGAATGCGAAACACAAAGTAATGCACAGTGCAATGAATGAATCAACAGATTGTTTAAATGTTTCACCAAATATTTGGAGAGGTGTATTTAAGAATTAGACGCGGAACTATGAGAAAACAACATAGCAAAACTATGCGACGGGAACAATGAAAGCAGTTTTGAAAACCACAAATGGTTTTTGCGCGACCTTCAGGTGGTGAGCGGTAATTTATGAATTCCACACAATACACCTAAATGAGTGACACGTAGCAGTAGAATACAACCTATTTCGCGTGCCTTTGGGCTGTTAAAGTTCGAAACTTATTGGAATGCGATATCCGTTGGATATACGCATAAATTGGTTTTGGAGCGCGATGAAAGATCAACCGTCAGATCTATTCAGAGGTTAACGAAAACAGGTACGTTGTGGAACCAACATATATGCGTTGGTTTATGTTTAACCAAAGTCGAACTTTGAAATGAAATGATAAAGCTGTGGTCGAGAAAATTAATATGTATGCGTGTGCTTTGTGTTTTTATCCAAAGTCGAGGTTTAAATCAAATGACAACTTAAGTGTTGGCTGAAGTTTATATTTTGGGTTCTAATTGCAATTCGAATATTGATTCGATATTCATTAGTGGGTTTTGGCTATGGTTTTAACCACAAGTTTTTAAGAAAAGGAGAAGCTTCCGCACTATTGTTAACCCTGTTTGAAAATTATTTTGGTTGATGAATGAACCATGCATTTTTATATGCATCCATAGTGGAGAATGTGGGTTTTGCAGCTTTTTCTTCCAAAAATTATCGGTATATTGGACACATTTATTTTCTTTTACGGTGTCTATTATAAAGAGGATTCAATCTATTGTGGCACACTTCCTTTTGTTTGGTACTGTTGACACACCAAAATTTCATCTAGTAAGTTGGGAAGCGATTACAAAGGATAAGGAGAGTGGTGGTTTGGGTTTATTAGACTTGCGGGTTTTCGGTTGGGAACTTTTCATTGAATATTTATGGAGGGCACCTTATGGTAAGGGACTATGGTAGGATATTATTAAGGTGAAATATTTGAAGAAAAATATTATTATGGAGTGGTTCAAAATGAGAGGAATTCGTGTTAGATTGAGCTCTTACATATGGTTGAGCTTCCATAAAGTTAAAAGATGGTTTTTACATATGCTCTGGAGGTCTTTTGGAAAAGGGAACCAAATTCTGATTGGTATAGATTATATGAGTGTTTACTCCTCTAGCTACCTCCCGTATTGATTAATATATATTCTTAATGCCATAGTATTTGTCTTTCTGGAACAGGATATTAGTCAATGGAGAGGCCATTATCCAATTTGGAAGGTTGTGATGGATATTGGCATGCTAGGTGAATATACAACAACATGGAAACAATACATTCAGAGTCTATGTGTCGTTTTTCTGTGACAGAATGAGAATATGGATTCACTTTCATGGCAGAGGAAATTGCAACATGGCTCTGTGGTGGCCTAAGAAGTTTACAAGTATATCCTATCCTCATACTACTCCTTGACTAACTCATGCTTGTTTCAGAAAGTTTGGAAACAGAAAGTTTCCTTGAATATCATCATTTTGGTCTTGTTAGTATATCATAATAAGGTCCTTGGGAAAAATGGTTCAAAATGGGTTACCAAGGACTGAGATGGTGCCCATTTTGTAGGAAATCATTGAAAACAGCCATTCATCTTTTTTTGCAATGCTCATTGACTTTGCAAGTATGGAATCATGTTTTGTTGGTGTTAAAAATTCCCACTTTCCGACAGTTCACCACATTGCAACTATGTCTCAAATAGTGGGTATCCAACCATAGGAAGCACAAGTCTATCCCCTTATACATATTTTGGCAGCTCTAGTGTGTGAGAGACTTGTGTGTATTTTTTAGGGGAATTGTGAAAATGTACCCAAGATATGTTCCTATATTTTGTCATGGTTGAATACATAAGGGGACCTACAACATATTGTCAAAGCGTCAAGCATAATATCAAGTCACACTGAGATACATTTTCCAACAGGGTTGTCTCATAGTGCCGCTCAGGGAGGCATATGTGCCTGCAGTGTGTGGCTTAGGATACACTCTCAGTCTCATTATAAACTTTGTTTGAGTGGTGGACCTGATACCAACACCAAAGAAGAAATCTTGGCACTTTGGGGACTATTACGATTCTCTATCTTCATTTATGGGCACTCAAAGGCTCTCATCGACAAAATATTGGGCCAGACCAATTTTGCGCCCCCTAATCAATGTTGTTTCTTGGATTGTTAAAAGCAACTAAAAACGTATTCTGAGTCCATTTCCTTTCAGCATATATAATACCAATCAAACATTGTGACATATGGCTTGTCAAAATAAGTAATTCATGCAGCTTTGGGCATCATATGCTATAGCTATATTGTGGATGGTACTACTAGGGACGAAGAAACATTTCCTCATAACTAGTCGTTTCAATTTTTGTCGCTTTGCCTCTTCAAAATGTTTTGATCTAAGTTGAATCTCTATTACATGAAATTTTTATGGTTTGTTGAACTTAAGGGACTATAAAGTTAAATTTGTTTTTGTTTATACGAGGATGGTGACTCTTTTCCTGAGTTGTGCATGAATTTTTAGATGTATGAGATCCCATCCATTTTTGCAAGGATTTCATGATGTTTATGGGAAAATGTTCTGGACTTTATATTTAATATAAAAACAACCTTTTTTTCCTTTGAAAATAAATTGAATTAAGTTTTTTTATGAACATTAAATACAATATTTAAAATTCATGACCTAACCAAAACATGGATAAAACAATAAAAACATATAAGAATTAAATTGGGTCATTATTTGATTATTCAAAATGTTTAAATAATTCTTCAAAGTTTGACGATAATAACCATTTTCATAATAATAATGTCTTATAATAACAATAATGTTTAATATTATGATTATTAATGTTCATTTAATATTCATTAAATATCAATAAAAAAATTTAAGTTATTTTGTAGCGCTTCACAAAAGCTTTTTATCTAGTTAGATTGGTCATCTAATCATTATAATTAAGTTATGTTGGGGTGGCCTTAACCTACCAATTAGGGAAACCATGTAATTTTTGGTCACCTACGTATAGAGTATTTGTTCCAAAATTCAAACATCTTAAGCATTGTAATAAAAATAAAAGCATCAACAGTAAGGTCCCAAAACAACATCCTGGGAGCAAGCATAATAAAAATTAAGAGTTTTATGAGGTGCTATATTCGTTCTCCTTGGCACTTGAAACTAGAGGGGCTAGTATAGTAGAGATAAATGGTATATGGTGCTCAATAGGGTATAATATAGAATCCATGTCAGATAAAGTCCCAAAGCAACATCATGTGAGTAAACATAATAAAAATTACGAGTTTGATGAGGCGATCTATTCCCACTCCTTGGCACTCTAACATAGAGGGGCTAGTATAGTAGAGATAAATGGTATATGGTGCTCAATAGGATCTAATATAGCATCCATGCACTCAAGACAAACTAATTGATTTCACTACACACTTAAATTAACATCTTCCAAGTTGGCAAAGATATTGTATGGTTATGCTTGTTTATCAACGAACACCTTGCCCAGCAAGGTTTTCAATTGCTAATATAATGAAAGGGCATTGAAGTACTATTTTTTCCTACCCCTAGTAAGACTACGATAATGAACCATTGTTCAAATGCATCAAGAAGCATTATTATTATTATTATGATATTAAACAATAATTTAAAATTTAAATTTAATATATTAATTTCCTTTTATTGATAATTTTTTTTTGGAAACATCTTTGTAGATTATTCTAAATATTCAATAGATTATTCTGAATGTTTAGTATTTTAGGTGGAGGCCCCACCATCATCAAAGACATAAAATTTTGAAGATAAATAGATTGCAAGTTAATTAATTGAGCATGATGAGGATACATAAAGTGAAATGTTAACTAAAAATTGAAAAAATAATTAGTCAATTTAATCTAAATGATTATTAAAAAATATTACATGTAAGGATGAAATATTATTATATTTTCAAAATAAATAAATTAGTAATTATCATAATGAAATATATTATTAATATTATCAATCGATAATTAAGTAAAAGGAGGGAAGTGAAAAGGATTGAAACTTAAAAATATTAACATTAATTTATAGTATGGTAATATATATATATATATATATAGAGCATGGCTGGATTTTTGGCTGTTTTGAACCAGATTCCTTTTCACCATTGTTGGAATAGGGTCTCCTACAAGTTGCGAAACTGGTCCGATTTTGTATATTTTTTATTATATTTAGTCTAGCACAGGGGTTTTGGGGCAGGAAAAAGCCTCTAAAGCATTGTAATGGGTTAAAGGGTAGACCTGGAGTCCGTAAACCACAGTTTGCAGACCATAGGAAAGATTAGGCTAGATTGTTATAAATAGAGGGAAATTTTGAATTGTAAGGTAAGAAGATGATGAGATCTTGATGCGAATTGTGGCTTAGTAGATCTATTTGGGTTTTTGGGGAAAGGACTCTTGTTGGCTGTGTGCACGGAGATCCCAAGTCCTGTTGTGTGCGGACCCTGCTACTATGTGCGTAGGTCGGGTTTGGGTATTGTAAGAAGGAACTGACGGATTGATGAATGAGAAAGGTTGTTGAGCAACTGAATCGATGTGTACTGTTTATACGAATCTGTGTTAACTGCGATATTATGCATATTCTATGTTAAGCTGCGAAGGTACTGTGTAAGTGTTTATGCTGCATTTGGATCTATCTATTATGTTTTATGCAATGCTACACTACTGTCTTAGAAGTATATAATTTGTTGAGCACCGTAAGTATAGTTGACCTTGCGCACGTGGATGCGAAGGGGACTTATAGATCTAGTTCTAAGATAGGCGATCTGGTCATTATAAAGCCGAACGTAGCTCTGCTTGGCTTACCTATCCTCTCTCAGGGTGCAGAAACCTGGTTCCAACACCCACCCATACTACTTCGGGTAAGAATTTGACCTGCGCAAGTAGGTCACTGCCGAAAGGGCTAGTAGTATAGGGGTTTGTTGGCAAACCTTAACCTCTAAACCTGGGTCAGGACCCCTCGAGCCAACAAATGGTTCTGTTGTCGGGATCAGGATCATTTTGAGAAGGGGATCGAGTAATGCCAAGAAAAGTAGTGGACGCCTAAGGAGAAAAGAAGAGCAAGTACGATTGAATGACCTCCACTCTGGACGAAAGCACAACATGGAGTGGTAAGTACTATCGAGCCAATTTAGAAGGGGATAGATCTGTCTATAGCCCAATAGAAGAAATAGCTGCGCAAAGCCCTTCAGCTACAACACCTTCAGAACCACGTAAGGGTAAAACCCCATCCGAAACCCCCCAGAAGAAGATATGACAACACACTTGAAATTACCTACCTTCAAAGGTGCGGGAGATGAGGACATGGACTGATTTTTTTTTTTTGCAGACTCAGTATGGACTGCACAAGGGGTGGCGAGCGATACTGTGAAAAGGGCGCAGTTATCCTTGGCCTTTGAAGAAAGAGCCCTGGATTGGCATATGCGATACATATCTCAAAATGGAAGCACATCCGTTCAGGATATTAAGGACGCTCTGAAACAATAGTTCCGAAAACTAAGTCCTACTCTCAGATTGTAGTAGATGTGAAAATTTTCAAGCAAGAAACAATTGAGTCTGTATGGGAAGCTGATCAAAGACTAAAAAAAGCAATCAAGGAAGGAGCATTTAAGTATGATGATAGACAACATACGGAATGGTTCATCGCTATGCTGCTACCTCACCTGCGTGTACCTATGGGCTAGAAAACCTTCGAGTCATAGGAAAAAGCTTCGAAAGCTGCCATGAAACTGGAAGTTGTGCCCAAAAAAGATACTTTGGCTAGAGTACAGCAAATTCAAGAGCTGCTCGGAGCTACGCACATAGATATTCAGAACCTACGGAAGGAACGGGGAAAAGGAGCTAGCACAGACCTATGGTGCATACGATGTCGGGTATTTGGACATACGAAGGATCAATGCCCACTACTGGCACATTACATACAGGCAGGAGGACCTAGTCCTGTGCGTCCAAGTGGAGAACCCAACCCATTGCATCTAGGCTCAAGCGGATCTGCATTGTGGTGTGATGACTGCCGTGTAGCGAGGCTGCATGATACGAACCATTGCCCCCGGCTAGGTGTGTATGTCTCAGAATTAAAGTAGCAATGGTGCAGATTCTACCGGTCGGTAGGAAATGATGAGCAGAACTGTTGAACTTATGATCTGATGGTAGATCGAGGAAACTTTTATAGGGTACAATCCAACCCTGTGTCACCCAGATCTCCCACAAACTTTGGTGGCTCCCCAGCTAGGGGCAGGGGAGGTCGAGGACGTGGACAAATCATCTGTTATAACTGTGGGGAAGTAGGACACTTTGCAAGGGACTTCCAAAATCCTACAGGGAAATCCTGCAAATATTGCAGACAACTGGACCATGTGGTTGAATATTGTCCAATCTTGATAGAAAAAATGCAAGAAAAATAGCCAACACCAACACAGAATGTACAAAGAGTTAAGGCTGAACTACGGGACGTAAATCCGAGTGCGAATGTTGTAACACACAGTGGGATGGACAACAGGGGACCTAAGAAGGAGGTCGCGATGGGTCCTCTAATCCGACAGGCACCTATAAACTAAGAAGGGTTGGACCAAAAATCGGGGCAGGAAACAATTATCGCAGTCCACCGGGACATTGCTAAGACAAGGGAAGCTACTATGCAGACACCTGCGCACTTCAAGATGGGTCGGAAAAGGTAAGACCATTCCTGTAGGCATGTATGAAGCTATTATGCAACCAACAAACTGAAGAAAACCTTTAGGCACTGATAGATCGCTGCATAGTGCAGTCCCACCTATCCCCAGAAGTCCACCGGTAGGGAGCGCACTAGTAGGAAGCGCACCGGTAGGGAGATGAGATTAACTGCCCAAGTCGGTAGCTATGAAATGGATCAAGTTGTCTTAGATTTGGGGTCAGATGCAAACGTGCTACCTCAGAAAACTTAGCAGCAAATGGGAGAACCCCAATTGGAGTGGTCCAACATCCAGCAGCGTATGGCCAACCAATAGAAGATTATACCTCTGGGGAGACTATCAAGAATCATGGTAGATATCGCTGGGGTCAAGGTCCAGGCTGAATTTGAGGTAATTAAAACTGTAGAATATGCAGACCCATACCCTGTGCTCTTAGGACTGGACTGGGCCATAGATATGGGTGGTATCATCAACCTCAAAAAGAGAAGCATGGTGTTTGAAAATAACAGAACAAGGGTGATAGTACCATTAGATCCTAAGGAAGGTGAGCGCTACATAGAACCAGTACGCAGTGAAGAAGGGGTGGATCGCATTTACAAATTGACCACGCGAAACGAAGATTGGATCAATCCCAGCATGGACGGGGTACTTTGTTGGGAGCCAGACAGTGAATGTTTCCCTTACTTGAATGAGATAATGGAGAATTGGAAAAACAGGTTGCACGATGTCTCGACGCTACGATGTCTTCAAGCCACAAAGGAATTCTACTGCATTTCCTTAGAGGTAAGAGATCTAACCCATTTTGATGCATCCGGTAGCATCAAGGAGTTCCTGTGGACATTGGAAGCTATGGATCCTTGGGAATGAAGGCTATGGGCCCTTAATCTAGCTATGCAAGGAACACCTGCGCGATGGTGGGACACCCACAAGGAAGCCTTCCAGGATTGGGAGGAATGTCGGGCTATGATGATCTTGCGGTTCGCACCTCCGACTGACATACGCACCAAGATGTTTCTTGGACCAAGAGATCCCCACGAGCACCTACTCACCTGGATGGAAAAATGGTCCGACCAGACTACAGAAGAATGATTTCATCTGTTTATTCATGCTTTGGGGCCTATCCTCATTGCATGGTATTTAGATGCGGAGCTACATCAGTGCACCCTCCACTAGGAAACACTAAAAGATGACTTTCTAGGAACATTCGGGCTGATTGGGGGGACGGAGGCGCTCGACAAAGCTCTGCAGGACATTGATGCTTTTGTATTTAATGACTCGCGCCATCCCGATGCAACGAAAGTCCTGACATGGGAAGCACAGATGTAAGACATAGTCGACTGCCGGAGCTTGGCACTCGAAGAAGAGGAAGATAATCCTCAGAACGTCTCTATCCCAGAATCCAAGGCGAAGCATATAGTTACTGGACCTCCGCTGCAAAATATTGATGTCACCCAACCTCTCAAGCTACGCGAAATTAATATCGGGACAGAAGAACATCTTAAGTTGGACAAGATTGGGGACTATTGGGACAAAGGAATTGTAGGTAAAATTGTCGAGCTACTTACGGAATATCAGGACTTATTCCCAACAAAATTTTCGAAGCTCAAAGGAATCATGGGGGACCGAGGCATTATGCACATCACCCTGAAACTAGTGGCATGATCCGTAAAGCAACGACCTTACCGGTTGAACCCTAAATATAAGCAAAAGGTCAAAGAAGAATTGGACAAAATACTTATTGCCGGCATCATTGAACCGGTTGAACAGTCGGATTGGGTAAGTTCGATGGTCATCCAGGAGAAGAAAAAAAAGGGGGAAATACAAATTTGCGTGGACCTACACAAGTTAAATGACGCCTGTTTACATGACCCCTTCCCTATGCCTTTCTCAAATGAAATCCTTGATAGCATGGGCGGAAAGGAAGCATATTCCTTCCCCGATGGGTTCTCAGGGTACCACCAGATCCGAATTGCCCCTGAAGATCGCAGTAAGACTACGTTCGCAATAGAATGGGGATCCTTTCAATATACAGTCATGCCCTTCGGTCTCAAGAATGCACCTACTATCTTCTCAAGAGTAGTAGTTTCCGTATTCAAGGAGTTCATCCATAAGTTTCTAGAAGTGTATTTCAATGACTGGACGGTATTCGGCTTGGTAAAGGAGCATGTCTCGAACCTGCGCATGATGTTGGATGCCTGTCGCAAGCACCAGTTATCCTTGAATATCAAGAAGTGTATCTTCTGTGTGCCTTTTGGAATCTTTCTTGGACACATAGTATGCCGACAAGGGCTGATGGTTGATCCTGCGAAGGTAGCAATAATTATAAACCTTGAAGTCCCAACAACGGAGAAACAACTACGTTCGATTCTCGGACACACAGGCTATTACAGAAAATTTATTGAGGGGTACACACTGATCACAGCACACATGGAAAAACTGCTTAAAAAGGATGTTTCCTTTTTTTGGAACGATGAATGTCAGAAGAGTTTTGAGCTACTCAAAGAGAAGATGGTCTCTGTACCCACACTAATATTTCCTGATTGGTTGAAGGAATTTCATGTATGTGGATGCATCAGGAATTGCCTTGGGCGCTGCCCTAACTCAGGCTGGGGAGGGAGATATTGATCACCCAGTTGCCTTTGATAGTCGCAAACTCTCTGGCGCAGAGCGCAACTACTCCACCATTGAAAGGGAAGGGCTGGCTATGGTATACGCATTATAGAAATATTGACACTATCTGTTGGGAGGACACTTTAAGATGTTTACTGATCATTTGGCTTTAAAATACCTTGTGAACAAGCCTGTGTTGGGGGGGAAGATTTTTAGATGGTTGTTGCTATTTCAGGAATATGATTTTGAAATCATGGTCAAGCCAGGAAGGCTGAATGTGGGTCCAGATCATCTATCCCACATTGCGACGGGCGAAGAACCTACTAACTTGGAGGAAGGCTTACCAGATGCGCAGCTGTTCGCCATAAAGGTCGTTGACACACACTTTGTTGATATCATTCAATTCCTGACTATCGGCATGGCCCCCACCAAATATTCGGTACAACAGAAGAAAGAGTTGGTTACTCGGGTGGCGGAATTTAATATCATCGTCGGCCAATTATACAAACTAGGCACTGATGAAGTACTGCGCATGTACGTCCTGGAACATGAACGACATGCCGTCTTGGTGGAAGTGCACGAAGGTGTTACAGGAGACCACTATGCAGGAAAGGAAACGGCACAAAAAATCTTGAGAGCTGGGTTATGGTGACCTACCCTACACCATTATTCTCATGACTATTGTAAAGCGTGCGATATGTGCCAGTGGATAGGACAACCCTCATGAAGAGATGAAATTCCATTGCAACCTCAAGTAGCTTTGCAGGCCTTTGAAAAATGGGCCATTAGTTTTGTAGTACCAATCAATCCTCCAGGAAAGAAGACAGGTGCGCGCTACATTATTACTACCAGTGACTATGTCACTCGATGGGCTGAAGCACAAGCGGTAAGTGATTGCACTGCAGATACTGCTGCGCACTTCATCTTTGAGAAAATCCTAACCAGATTTTGGATGCCCAAAGATCTTGATGAGCGATAGAGGCACGCACTTCGTTAATGAAATGATCCAAGCCCTGAATGAGGAATTCTGGATCCATCACGCAAAAAGTACACCGTATCATCCACAGGCAAACGAGGCGGTCGAGGATTTCAACAAAATCTTAGAACAGGCATTAACCAAGGTCTGCAATGCCGATCTTAGAGATTGGGACATACGCATCCCTTCTGTTCTATGGGCCTATCAAACGACCTGCAAAAATCTAACGAGAAGGACCCCCTTTCGGATGGTCTACGGCAAAGAGGCCATTTTGCCAATAGAATACATTGTTCCTAGTCTACGTATCACAACATTTACAAATATGGCAGAACCTAAAATTATGGAAGAACGCCTTGCGCAAATTTTGGCGTTGGAAGAAGATCGGTTCATTGCTAACTTTAGTCAATAGGTTTAGAAGGCTCACGATAAAGCTTGGCATGATCGCCATATTCGCCAAAAGACATTCGTAGAAGGTGACCTAGTCCTCTTATATGATAGCCAATTTGCGAAACACCCAGGGAAATTCCGACAACACTAGCTTGGTCCCTACACTATTAAGGAAATCACGGATGGTGGAGTTGTCAGGTTAGCTACCCTACACAGTGAAGTGTTACCAGGGTATGTCAATGGCAATTGGCTCAAACCATACAGGGTTCAATGACTATATGGCTGAAATAGTTGCCTCAGGTAGAATCAGTGCACCAAGGATGGGGTGCTAAGGCACGAACAGGATATGCACGTTGATCAAGATAATCAAGCAGCTCCAGGGACAATTGGCAGACTCACGACCACAGTGACTTGGGACGAGTCACAAGATTGTGTTTGAGGCCCCATTGGAGAGCGGGTCTCCTATCGTACCAAAGCGGTCGATTTTGTATATTTTTATTATATTTAGTCTAGCATAGGGGGTTTTGAGATTGGGACAAAGCCAGAAAGCATTACAATGGGTTAAAGGGGTAGTTTTAGTCTGTAAGCCACATTTTGTGGACCATAGGAAAGATAGGCTAGATTGTTATAAATAGAGGGACATTTTAGATTATAGGTAAGAAAATGAAGTAGAATCTGCAATCACAGTGTGGCAAAATAGATCTGTTTTGGTTTTTTTGAGGGAAAGGGAGTCCACCAGGCGTGTGCGGAGATCAAGTCTGCTATGTGTGTAGACCACAAGGAGCATTGTGCCTGAGTCAGTTTGGGTAGTATGAAGAGCGCGGATTGATGAATGAAGGTTGTTGAGTAACTGAATCTATGTGTACTATTTATACGAATCTATGTTAGCTACGATATTATGCATATTCTGTGTTAAGCTGTGAAGGTACTGTGTAAGTTTTTCTACTGCATTTGGATTTGTTTGTTATGTTTTATGCAATGCTTCACTACTATCTTAGAAGTATATA
Organism: Pinus albicaulis; assembly: GCA_034641835.2. Lineage (NCBI taxonomy): Eukaryota > Viridiplantae > Streptophyta > Pinopsida > Pinales > Pinaceae > Pinus > Pinus albicaulis. The sequence continues at coordinate 508,337,268 of CM076581.1, read as the reverse complement.
ATTTGTTGAGCACCGTAAGTATAGTTGACCTTGCGCACGTGGATGCGAAGGGGACTTATAGATCTGGTTCTGAGATAGGTGATTTGGTCATTATAAAGCTGGATGTAGCTCTTCTTGGCTTACTTATCCTCTCTCAGGGTGCGGAAACCTGGTTCCAGCACCCACCCATACTACTTCAGGTGATACTTTGACCTGCGCAATCAGGTCACTGCCAAAAGGGCCAGTAGTATAGGGGTTTGTTGGAAAACCTTAACCTCTGAACCTAGGTCAGGACCCCTCGAGCCAACAACCATGGAGTGCCTTAATAGAACACTATGTTATTGTCTATGCCCTGTGGGATAGTAATGATAATAGTATTATAAATATTATAACATTATTTTTATTTTTATTTTATTTTTACTTGTAGTTTACACATAATATATATCAAATTGGTTCCTTGATTTTTTCCTATGAGGTTTCGAACCATTTCCTTTTCACCCTTTTCACCATGGGGTGCCTTAATAGAACAACCTTTCATTGTCTATTTTATGCCAAGTGGGATAATAATGATAATAATATATTATTATTATTATTATTATTATTATTTTAACTTGTAGTTTACACATAATCTACACACACACACATATATATATATATATAATTGGTTTTTTTTTAGTTCAAGGTTATTACACTGCATTTCTTTTTGTATAATGATTATAATAATCAGGGAGGTTGTATTAATCCATTCTTTAATAAGTCCTCTCGGTTGTATGCTATGTGAGATATATATATATATATATATATATATATATATATATATATATATATATATATATATAGTCACTCTATCTCGACCCCATATGGGATACAACCATTATACCATCGTAGTTAATTCTTAGCGCAATTTGTAATGTTTGTAATGTTTGATGTGAGGACTTGATAACATTATAGTTTTCATATAGTATGAGTTCCACCATCTCTGAAACTCTCAAAATGTGTGAGTTTTCATGCACAGGTTGTCACCATCATAAATGTGTCTAATCTACGAACTCCGTGAGGTTTTGATAGATCAACTGTTCACCAAATTAGGGTTTATGATCTACCGTGGTAAGTATTTTGGTTAGTTTTGGTAACTAACCCTTTCCCTGCCACATTCCTTTTGACTCATTCTACTCCTCCTTTGTTGCTCCGATGGGCTCTGCAAATCGATATTACTGAGACTCAAAACCTTATCAGTGTCATGTCTCGACAGTAGGATAAATTCACCTCTTCAATTGTGGAACTCCTCGAAGTATGAGTTATGTTTTACAACCATTATTTTCTTTGATGAATTCACAATATTTTTAGTTTTGTGAACACTTTATATTTGGAATTTTTTTTTGGTTTAATTTGTTAAGGTCATGCTGATATGTCTTTTCTCTCAACACTATAGGGTTTTAATTATCCTGTCAGCATGTTCATATGGTTTGTACCCTCTAAAACCCACTCCAATAACTTCATCACTAGGAAAATTGCAATTTTCTAATCCAAGATAAGTGTAACATCTGTTATCATTTTCCATGATTTCATTGATTTGATTTAATTTATTCTATGATTGATACTTATATTTCCATGCTTTTATCGCATGGTTTTCCTTACACCCTCATCTGGATATAGTGAAGCTTTTGGGTTCTTTATTGAGGGTTTATTTGTTGTCTAGAGAATGCATGCATGTTATTCTTCTAGTTTAGCAAGAGAGGGTCATTAAAAATTACCCTCCTATTCGATTACTTTAAGTTTTCTTCGAGCTTTAATTTTAGGTCTTAAGTTTAATAGATTTCCACCCGTGTTTAATAGGGTTTCCTCATGGAATGCTTCCAAGGTCATTCTCAGGTGTCCATCAATTACAATTCTTCATTGAAAATTAATATATTGTTTGGTTCACAATATGTATTGTTTTCTAACTCTTCCTATGGAAATTGCATAGGTGTCCCTTATGCATATCACTAAGAGTGAAGTTATGATTATTGCAAGTCATTCCCACGTTTCTCTAACCCTGAATTCCCATATTCTTTGTTTACAGGTCAAGTTTGAGTCCAAGTGGAATAAATGGTTTTCAGAATTTCAAATAGACTATTTGTAAAATAGTAGATATGAAACCATGGCTTTGGATGTTGTCCCTATTTCAATTTATTTAGTCTTATATAATTCAGAAATTTTTGGCATCTCATCGAGGGTTCCTCAATGTGTTTTTGATCTAGGTGTCGAAACTAATCATAGGATATATTTTATTTTGTGAATTAAATGGGTTTTGTAATTTATGACTATAAGAATTTTCTCCGACTCGTTAATGGCATATTGCCGAAATTGAGATTTATATTTCTAGAATTTATAATTTATTCCATTTGAAGGATATTCTATGTTAATTAAAAGACTCCATTTCTTTCATATTATGTAAAAAACTAATTTTTGTCCCATAATTTTTGGATGTTGTCTATCTGTTATTTTGCACGATCAATTTCTAGTTTTAATTTGTAATATTCTTCATAGAAAATATGTGTGGTTATAAGTATAAAGGTTTTTATTTATATTTTATTTCCTATTGATTCCTCGCATCGATAAAGAAATGAAAACAATAGATTGTTATTTTTAAATTTGACTGCATACCTTAGTTACATTTTTGGAAGTTTTTATGTTTCTTGTATCGGTTTGAAGCCTATAATTCATTATCTATCAACAAGTTTATATGATTTATATTTATATTTATGCATGCATTTATTAGTATATTAAATATGGAATCCTTGGAGGGTTCCTATCGTGGGACCTACCACCATTCTCCATATTTTGTTATTTGGGCTATGGACTATTCAAGGCTAATAGGCCAAGGCCTATTCAAGCTTGGAGCCAACCTAGCTTGTGCCTTTACATTTAAAAGTGTTTACTATTAAATTTATATGGTAAATAAAAACAATATTGAAACATCCTTTATACATTATTAATATTATTCATAACAAATCTTTATCTTCCAGCAAAGGTATAACATGCAAAGAAAGAAATGCTCACATTATGATATAAACACAACACATTAGAAAAACACTTATCTGATTTCAATTCAGTTAGGCTACCACAAAACTACTGGGGAGAAAATAATGCTCCGCCTAGCCAATGAGTTCAGGTGTTGTTTAAAAGTACTCTCCCTAAGCCAGTTCATTACTAGAACAATTCTTTTGACTCAGACTAGAACATGTCCACCTAGGGCTATATGACCACACCAAGTCTATCTAGGTTTCTCATAGACCTTACAAGTCTAATAGGGAATTCCACTACCCAACCAGCTCAAGAATCCTTTTTTCTAGCAGCGTCCTGACCAAGGAATAGATTCCATTTCCTCTCTTGGACCTCCTCTAACTAGGTTCTAAGTATCTAGGTTGGCTCAGGATTTTTCCCTCTCACCCTCTCGACTCCCTTTTCCCTAACTAAGATGATTTATCTCTAGGGATAGGAATATCTGTCTTCTAAATTTCTGGTACGTGAAACTCTCATTTAGCATATTTTCCCTCGGTAATTTCCATGGATGAGTATACCCAATTTTATTAATGGAATTTAGAATAAACATAAACATTTATGTTTATCACCTATTCAAACCAGGTCTTCTATACGGCTTGATAGTATGCTAAGTCATTTCAGTAAAGAAAAATTAAAATATTTACATTTCATTTAGGGGTCTTACACCTCCCCCCCCCCCCCCCCCAAAGCGATATACACTCCTTGAAAATTAAACAATCCAGAATATGCCTCGCCCATAAAATTATATTCCTCCCTGGTAGCCTCTTCGGGGCTGAAGTGCTCCTCTTGCCCTTTAAGTTTCATGATTTCTCGCTTCCTACATCCAAAATCATTACGAATGTCATTAGTTTCCATCAATAATTATTTAAGAAACATATATTTAATTATTTCAAACTTTATTACATGCACCATCAATTGTTATTTATGTTCCCAACAAGGGTCATTAGCATGCATCACAACCCAAAAAGGGTTAACAACCTACACTCAATAAGAGTTAGCAACATCATTGCAAGCTCATCAATAATATAAATAAATCATTTTACTTACCCAATGGATATGCCAATTGACAAGGACCCCATCATGTGGTTCCACTTTAAATTTTATATCATGGAAGTACCAATTTCATTTGCACTATTCAGACAGTGGTAATAATATTTTCAGAAACCATTTACTGTTCTTGTTTTTTATGAAATATTGCACCTAGTCTTGTTTTTTATGAAATATTGCACCTAGTGTATTGTCATATTAGGTAGCATTACTATTCTTTTATTTTAATTTAAAATGTTACATATGCATTAGTCATGTATAAGTAGAGTTTAGGATAACCTTATTTTTCTTGTCATTTCCAAGGCGACTATATTGTTGTATACTTTGTCCAATTAAAATTAGTTATGAACATACTAGGTTGCTTTGCTATTTCCTTTTAGCACAAAACTATGAGTCCACTTTGCAACATTCCTTCAATTTTGGCCCTTTTTCATCCTGCATTACAAGCTACTCATGAATTTTTTACGCAATTTTGGTTACGTGTGCACTCATAGGATTTATCCATTTTGCACTCTATGTTTATTAACTGTCTCAAACACTCTATGTTAATTTATTATAGTTATTTCATAGACATCAGTCCACATCATTTTATTCACTTTATTTAACAACAAGCTATTTAATACATTTGACCTGCAAGGTCTCGTGGAATTGTTAATAAACAACAATTTTATCCCAACATGAGAATAACTAATTATATTACTATACCACTCCCCCAGTAATCATACTTTTTATCATTATCTCATTCTCTCGTTTTCTAAGAATATTTCCTTACCTTTCCCCCATGATGGCTCATCACTAATGAAATGTCCTTTAGGAAACATCAAATTCCATAATATAAAATATGTCACAACAAAACATTATCAAGGTTCAAGGAAAAGTAATTTTATCATTTTCCCTTACTTGAGTGGACCCAGACATGTCCATGTTAATTGTCTTCCAGTCGTTTCATGCAAAAATCTTGATCAATGTTTTGTACTTCTGTTGGTTTCCTTATTTTATTCTTTTCCTTCCAATATTTTTTAGTAAAGCATCGAGGCCAAAAGCATAAGGCGATATTAAAAGAAACCACTATGAAAAATGAAGGGCACAACTAAAAGTACTACAATCATGCTTAAAATCAATAGAAAACAAGAAAATTACATCACCGAGTCTTAAAACCATGCTTCTCCAACATGCCTCACTTATGAGTTTCTCACAACTCTCTTCTCAGGGGTTTTATCTCTCTCTAATATATAAACTAGTGACTAAGGTGGTTGACTGTTACATGTGCCCCTTCCTTTTGTTTAGTTTCATTAGCTATGGGGTTCTCCCGCCTTTCATTTTCGTGCCTGTTAGCTGCCTCATCACATCTTGTTAGTGTGGTTACCTTGACATAGCGATTTTGTAAGCATATGTTCATTCTAAACAACCATTTTAAGAAACTTCGTTTATTTTTATAAAAGTCATATTTAAGTTCTTTGAGGTACCTATTTGGGGTACCATTTACTGGTGGCACATTGTAGTTTCCATGATGGCTCATTGCACAACAACAAGCATAGGTTATGGCGCTTGTGCCAATATGCTACCAACAATATCTTTATTACAACTTAATTTTCCTCAAGATTATATGCAACATTTTTTTTGTTTACCTTACTTAGCTACCCGCTAGTTTCTCATTAAATTTTACATGTACCCAATATCCATCCTTCAAGTTACGTTAATACAATAGAATCCTTGGAGTATTAATATACACATTCATTTTTGTGTTAGCTAACACACACACACACACACACACACACAGATATATATATTTCCCATGTTTTTCTTTTCAACTTAAGATATTTTCCAAACAACATCGGATGAACAAAAACTAGGCTAAGAGTTTCCCCCTTATAGTTTGTAACTGTGTCATTTGTCCTAATATATATATATATATATATATATATATATATATATATATATATATATATATATATATATATATATATATATATACTTATTTATTTATTTATTTAATTATAGTTTTCTGGACTTCCCATGGTATCTACCCGCTTTTATTCTTGTTTAATCTATAGTACTAACTGAGATCAAATATTACAATAAACACTCCTTTCAACGAATCAAAATTATATTGTCAACTTGATTTTAGTCAAACTTGAACTTTTTTAATCGCAAGGTGCTTATAAAATAGACCGATTAGTGAACCATTCCATGATTCGGTGTTACAAGACTATAACTCACAACAACCTTGAGCGCTCTACTTCCATCACGTACAGGAAATTGAAAATCTGTTTGAATTCCTTTTCTATATTTTATGGGCCATTGCATTCCCTTCCTAGTAATTTTTCATATTATTTATATTGACTCTAATATTGCTTATTTTATGCTTACTAAATTTTGTGTAAAGTTGATACCTTTATGAGTATCAACAACATTGTTTCCGAAATGCTTCCATATTTATTTGGTGACTTTCAACTTTAAAGACTCAATTATGTTGCTTAATTCACTATTTCTAAGACTATACTTTCCCATCAAAACCTATTATAACTTTTTATCACAACTTACCTCCATTTTGCTAGTTCTTAAATAGAGAATTCATCCAACAATTCTACTATAGTCCTCAATTACTTGACACCCTTTTTTTCGGTTTTGATTGTTTAAAGAAAAGAGAAATTATGGATCATGTTTTGTGCCCCAGCTCTTGAATTATTCTTGTGTAACTTGTTTGGGATAAATTTCCATTTTTTTTAGTAACACATACTAAAGTTTCAATTATCGAAAGATCGATTCTTATGATTTCTTTACTCTAAGAGGGAAAAAATATTTCTTCTCGAAAATATAATAGCTATAAAATTCCATAATATCTCACTTATACACACAATAACCCTTACAATTTTAAAGCATTATCAAATGGTATTAATTCATATATAATCCCCCATGTTGATGGTGTGTGCCAAAGACTCTTCAGTGAAAATTTTCATTAATTCCGTTACCATATTTATTTATTTTAATATGAATCATGAAATCCAAGCTTACTCATGCCAGTTGGTAATTAACGCATTGAACTCAAATATACCTGAGTTATACTGTTGACATATAGATTTGTATCTTTTATTTTCATCACTCTCAATATCTACCATGTCAGTGACTAGTTCTTAATTTGGTGAAAAGGATTCCAACCTTTCCTACCAATTACCCAAATAACCCCAATGGGCTCATATTTATACATATTCTATTATCATAATTGTTATATTTTCTCCATTAAAATTTGACAAAATATCATTAAGTATGCCTAGACTACTTCCTCAGGTATACCAATACACCCTATATATTTCTTTATGAGTCTTTATGTATTACAGGGTTCTCTTTCCCTTTATTCCATTTCTAATTTCTATATACACTTTATTTTGTGTATATTCTTTGTCTTTCAAATCATATAATACAACTATTATTTTGAATGTTTCAAAATGTTGCTATAGGCTCCCCCCTTTTCGTCTTCCTTCCCATGCACAAATAAGATTAATATTTTTCTAGGATTCATAAGTATATTTCTACCATCAAGTATTTCCTTCATTCACTATTCTAGCAATATTCGTGGCTGGCATCCAATATATGTGAAGGAAGGTAGTTTATACTAATGAAACTTAATTACTTCCCAATGTATCTAGTGTAATAATTAAATATTAATTACTTTGGCACCAATGGTATATTTTACCCCTTTTTCATACCTATCACCTTCCTCAACAATCTAAAGTAGAGGTTTAACATAAAGCATCTTTATGAATATCAATCTTATATGTTTTTTTATTTTTTTTATAAAATTAACAAAAGGGCCTCACATCTATTAACAAGAAATTACCAAGTAGGTAATATTTTACTTTTAGGGTTATTTTAGATACAATACACCACCTTCTTTCTTAAACATTAATATTTAATGTTTTATAATTGCTTAACAATGTAAAAATTGTTACCTTATTTTTTTAATCCTTTTCTACACATGTAATTCCTCATCTTTACAAACCATAAACTTCTCTCTCTCTCTCTGCCCATTTTCTAACAGTGACGGGTTATGGTTAACTCATTAACATGTGCTCATAAATAAATATTCGAAACACCTATTTACTTTCGTAGGTGCCCAACATCTCAGTTATGGTAGGTAAGGGTACCCCAATAATAATTCAATTAGTATTTTTTTATAACTTAAATGGAATTTATTTCAACTCATGTAACGGTTCTTTCACTTCTATTTTCTTTGGTTCTATGGAATTTTTATTTTCTTCCTCATCTAATAAGAAGCTTTAATATGTTATTTTAGCTATACTCAATTTCAAAGCCCACAATATTGTAACATGTGGCTCTAATACCACTTGTAACATGATTGGGTGCTTAGTCTAAAAGCTAAAAAATGAAAGTACTCAGAATTTATTGGAAACTAAATGACAGCGGAGAGCTCGTCTTCATGAATCCGATGCAATTCGTTTAATTGAAAAAAAAGTCCAGATGAAAAAGATAGAGCCTGTTGTTCATTTTCATAAACAACTAAAAAAACTGCAGATCAGAGACAGGATGATGACATGGCAACCCAATCAACATGCAGGGAATATTCTTCAATTTTTCCCAATGACACTATGACAAGTGTTACAACAGTATTCACCGAATTGGTTTGAAGGTGAATTTTTTTTATATAACTGCTCCTAAGTTTGAATTCAATTTTCTTTTATGGATTGGTAGCCCAACCAAAAGCTGACATGTGGTGTAGCCCGGGGCTGCCACATGCCCCCTCTAGTAGACCCTATCTTAATTCTAGAATTCAAATTTCATTATATGCAAGGTTGAGTATTCTTTACAATGGTCGGATAAACATTTATATGGTGGGCACATTTATTTATATTGCAAAGTGGGCATTATTAACCAAGGTCCATGTTTATTGATATGGTGGCATATATTCTAAATTCAGCATGTATATATATATCTATACCAAGGTTTGAAACCTATGGTATGGGCACATACATTACGGAGCAAAAATTTTATGTACAAGTCTGGGCAGAGGTCAGGGCTCGACCACACGACCTCCCCCCCAACAAACGAAAACCATACCAATACACCATCAATGTGATTCTTAACATGTTATGTTATGCGCATATATTTGAATTCAAATGTGTTGATCGACGGAGGTATGGAGGGGGCTAGCCCCCTCCCCATATGTCCTTAGCACATACCCTCAGCTATGTGCTCCCACTAAACACGCTTATGCATAGTTAAACACACTGTTAATCCTATCTTAGCATTAATTAAGTACATTTTAAACTGGCGGTGAATTTTTCAAAGCTCGCCAAGTTCGGCATACCTCCATATTTGGCAGTCTTATCTGCAGTCTTCTCTAGATTTGGAGGAGATTTCCTAGGAAAATTGAATGAGCCATATCTTGAGAAATTTTCGACCAATTTTGGCTCAGGAAGAGTCATTCATAGCATATTGGCATGCTCTAAACACATTGGTACAGGTTGGAGAGGGAAAGGAGTAATTCTGAAGGTTTTTTTTTATTTGAAGAAAAAGGAAGCCTAGGCCACCAGGAGGGAAGGCCATGCCTAGATTAGATAAAGACCAAATTGAGAGAATGAAGAGTCATTTTTGAATTTTTTGGACATTTGGAGCCGTTGAAGTAGGTTTTAGGAGCATTTGATGAATGTAAACATCATTTTTACCATTTTTGAGCTAATACAAGAGGCCCAAGCCATGGAAGCTGGGACAAGGAGATGTAGCCCAAGAGGGGCGAACTCCTTCATAAAAAATATGTGTTGATGGATCTGTTTATAGTTTTTTGTACATGTTTATGCTATTGTTCAACTTTTTTTATTCATTCTTATGCTCATGAATTCACTTATAAAACCCAATTAATTTACTTGTTTGGCACACATAAACACCAAGGAAACCTATGTACATAAAGCATAAGATCAAAAAATAAATTTTAAATATGAAGATGAAATTAGCACAAAAAAACTAACATCCATATACAGATAAAGTTGGTATCAGAGCCTGGTTGAAAGGCAAGGTTATTTGCTTGATAGTTTCTTGAGTTTTGTGCAGGTTTAATGGTTGTAAATTTGTGATTCTAACAAGGTTAAAGTTGAAGAGAGGTGAAGGAAAATTTTTGGTTGGAAGTCATGAGATTAGGACCAGAAGAAGGAGAGCTACAATAGAACCATATCCACCCAAATTTCCACTCATAGCTGCACTTGAATAACCTCAAGTTTTATCTCAAGAAACTGAGATTGAAGAGGTACAAGTTACATGAGAAGCTGAGTTGATTGAAGAGGTACAAGCACCAGAAGATGAGCTTGAATCCATAGCCATCATGTCATGTGTTGGAGAAATCGAAGGTCATTTAGAAGAGGATGATATCAAGGGAGACTTCAATGAAATAAAGAGGATGGTTAAAATTATGTTTGATGCATTTACTATTGGGATGACAGGAGAAGGTTATAAGCCTCCACCTGGAGAAGTAACTTCAGATGATAAGAAGGATGAAGAGAAGAGTTCAGAGGGTAGTGGAGGAAAGCCACCTCCATCTCCACCATCTTCATCATCCTCATATTCTCCATCAGCATCATCTTCCACTTGCACCACAAAAACCACCCATACTCACTCAAAATCCACAAAAGGAAAAACTCCCTTACTCAAACTTGATGTCAAATTTGAGCTTCCAATGTATAATGGCGAGGTAAATGAATAAATATTGGACAATTGGATACGTCAATTGGAGGTGTACTATAGGATTCAAAACCTTCATGAAGATGACATAAAGATTCAATTGTCTTATTTGAGGATGAAAGGATCCACACTTGTATGGTGGGAAGCAAGGACCCCAGAAGAGATTAAAAACTACGATAATATCTCTATGTCTTGGTCAAGTTTTATTGCTTCCATTAAAAGATAATGCTATCCCTTAGCTTACATGAAAAACGAAATTATGGATTAGAAAAATTTTAAACAATTGAAAGGGAAAAGTGTGCAATATTGTACTCATGAATTTAGGAGAAGAGCTCTAATTTTGGGTATTAATTATATTCTCAATAAACTTTGTTAAAGTATGTTGGAGGTTTGCATAGTTACCTTAGGGACACTATTCTCATGTTTAATCCCACAAACATAGATGGCATTTGTGTTCAAGCCACACACTTAGAAGCAAGAGAGAAACATAACATAGATGAGAAAATTGATAGTGAGGGTAAAGGAAAGGGAAATTTTTATGGAAGAGGAAAGAGAAATAGCTCTGTCAAAAGAGAAAAATAAAAACTCATATGTAAACATTGTTCGAAGAATGGCCATGATGAAGATGACTGTTGGCATCTTCATCTAGAGTTGAAGCCAAACAAATTGAAAGCCAAAGAAAAGGGGAAAATTGTTGCTATAGTTGAACATGACTTAGGGTCAGATTCAGGAGATAAGACAAAGATTATAGCCATGGGTTTTAAAGGTAAGCATATAGAAAGCACTATTTCTTCAAATTGTTCCAATGTCACTCAAGATGAAGTTACAAGAATAGACCTTTTACACATTAGAGTCGTCTCTAAACATACCAACATTGATACACTTTTTGATAGTGGGTCACAAGCTAACTTGATTTCTTGAGACTTGGTTAAGCAGCTAGACCTTGAAACTATTAGACCTCCAAGACCTTATCCTTTAGGGTGGATATGAAAGAATGAAAAATTTCAGGTTACAAGGAAGTGCATACTAAGATTCACCATCAATTCAAAATTTCTTGATGAAGTTGAACTTGATGTGGTGTCACTTGAGATATTAGGTATTGTTTTGCGAATTCCTTATATGTCTGATAGGAAATCATATTTCCTCGCCATGAGAATAAGTATCACTTGTTTAAAGATGGAATTGAGTACATAGTTAGAGTGCATAAGAAGAAGACAATTTTGTCTCTTATACATGCATGTGAAATGAAGAGGATAGTGAATGCAAGTCATAATTTGACATTGTTAATGATCAAACATAGATATATTTTGAATCAAACCTTTCAAAAATATGCATCGAATGAACAAGTTGATTTCATTAAGGTTTCTTATGCTTGTAATGAGATGTTTCAGGACTCTAAGAGGTTACCTTTGAAAGGAGGTGAACACGATGCAAAACAATTGCAGCAGTCAAGATCAATGTTGAGCAGTGTTGGAAACAAGATGTCGGTGCAAGAGAGTGGAAAGGTCAAAGAGAAAGCAACAAAGTAGCTTGAAAAAGAAGGCATGGTTTCCAAAAATTCTTGTTTTTTATTTCCAAAGGGTACATGGAAATGGCAAAGATACTTGGTGAAGATTCGACATAAGTACAAAGCAAGATCGCTTAAGAATCGCCATGAAGACAGTGTGCAAGGTGAGACAATTTTTAAGTTTCTTTTGATTATTGAACGGGGTAGGAACAAAATATTTTCTGCAAGAATATCTTGTTTCTCTGCAAATTCATGGGAATTTCAGCATGACGGTTTCAATGATAGCAAGAGAAAGTCGCAAGAATGAAGGAAAAAATTTACTTTTTGTGAAAAAATCCAATTGATAAAAATGCGAAAATTTCAGTGGTTAGAGACTAGAAAGGTGAGAGAACAATACCCTCATCCACATTTTTAGTAATCAAAGAGATTTTGGGGTCCAAAATTCTTCTATTGGGGAGGAATGATTAGGTGCTCAGTGCAAAAGCTCAAAAACAAAAGTACTCAGAATTGATTGGAAACTGAGCGACAATGAAGAGCTCGTTTCCAGGAATCCGATACAATTTATTTCATTGAAAACGGAGTCTGGATGAAGAATATAGAGCATGTTGTTCATTTTCCTAAACAACTAAAAAAATTTCAAATGAGTGACAAGTTGATGACATGGTAGCCCATTCAGCATGTAGGGAAAATTCTTCAATTTTTTCCTAATGAAACTGTGAAAAGTGTCACAACAATATTTGCCGAATTTCTTTGAAGGTGAAATTTTTTTATATATCTGCTCCTAAGGTTGAATTTGATTTTTTTTTATATGGATGGGTAGCCCAACTAGAAGCTGACATGTGGTGCACGCAGGCACTGCCATGTGCCCCCTCTGGTAGACCGTATCTGAAGTCTGGAATTTGAATTTCATTATATGCTAAGGTTGAATATTATTTTCAATGGTCCGATAATAATTTATATGGTGGGTGCATTTATTTATATTGCAAAGTTGGAATTATTAACCAAGGTCCAAGTTTATTGATATGGTGCCATGTATTCTAAAGTCCACACACACACACACATATATATACCAAGTTTTTAAAACTATGGTATGGGCACATACATTATAGAGCAAAAATTTTATGTACAAGTCTGGGCGGAGGTCAGGGATCGACCCCACGACCTCCCCCACAACAAACACCAACCATACCAATACACCATCACTGTGGATCTTAACATGTTATGTCGCACAGATATATTTGAATTCAAATGCGTTGAATGACGGTGGTATGGAGGGGGCCATCCCCCTCCCCATATGTCCTTATCACATAACCTCAGTTATACACTCCCACAAAACATGCTTATGCACAATTAAACACATTGTTAATCATGTCTTAGCATTAATTAAGTACAATTTGAACTTGCAGTGAATTCGGTAGAGTCCACCATGTTCGGTGGACCTCAATATTTGGTAGTCTTATCTAGAGTCTTCTCCATATTTGGAGGAGATTTCCTAGGAATATTGAATAAGCCATATCATGAGTAATTTTCGACCAATTTTGTCTCAGGAAGAGTCATTCCTAGGAGATTGGCATGCTATGAACACATTGGTACAATTTTTAGAGGTAGAGGATCAACTATAAAGGTGTTTTTGTCACTTTTAATAAAAATTAAGCCTAGGGCCACTAGGAGGGAATGTCATGCCTGGATCAACTAAAGACCAAATTGAGAAAATGAAGAGTCATTTCACAATGTTTTGGATATTCTAGAGCCATTGAAGTAGGTTTCAGGAGAATTTTATGAATGTAAACAACCTTTTTACCATTTTTGAGCTAATACAAGAGACCCAATCCATGGAAGGTAGACCAAGGAGATGTAGCCCAGGAGGGGTGAACTCCTTCATCAAAAATATGTGTTGATGGCTCTGTTTATGGTTTGTTGTCCATGTTTATGCTTTTGTTCAAAAAAATTTAGTCATTATTTGTGCTATTGAATTCACTCATAAAACTCAGTTAATTTACCTATTTGACACATATAAACACCAAGGAAACCTATGTACATCAAGCATAAGATAAAAAAAATAAATTTTAAGTCTGAAGATGAAATTAGCACAAAAAAACTAACATTCATATACAGATCAACATCTCCTTATTCTTACTCTAATTTTTTTAAAACTTGCAGTTTAGACATAATATAAATTAAATTGGTTCCTTACTTTCAGTTAAAGGTTATTACATTGCATTTCCTTTTATATAATATAATAATCCTTTTATCAAGAAGGTTGTATTAATCCCTTCCACATGTCTTCTCAGTTGTATGCTATGTCATTTGTAATATATATGTCGAGATAGAATGACCATGTTTATATATATAAACAGGGTCATTCTATCTCGACCCCATGTGGGATGCAACCACTATACCATTGTATCTAATTCTTAGCACAATTTCTAATGTTTGTAATGTTTTATGTGAGGACTTGATAACATTAAAGTTTGCATATAGTATTAGTTCCACCAGCTCTTCTATGGTCAAACAGTCTTTATTAACCAAATATTTATATGTGTGAGTTATTACACACTCGCTAACACCATATCAAACATGTATAGTCTATGAAATTATTGATGTGTCGATGGATTGACCGTTCACCGACTTAGGGTTTATGATCAATGTTGTAAGTATTTTGATTTGTTTTGGTAACTAACCATTTCCTTGTTGCATTCCTTTAGATCATTATGCTCCTCCTCTATTGCTCCAACGAGCTCTACAACTCGAAATTAATGAGACTAAAACCCTATATGTGTCATGTCTCGAAAATAGGAGAACATTTCCTCTTCGATGGTGTAACTCTTGGAGGTATGTGTTATGTTATACAACCATTATTTTCTTCAATGAATTCGCATATTGTTCAGTTTTTTGAACAATTTATATTTGGAATTTTTGTTTCAGTTTCATTTGTTAAGGTCATACTCACAAGTATTTTCTCTCAAACATGTAGGGTTTTAATCAGTATTTTAGCATGGTCCTAGGGTTTTTACCCTCTAAACCCCACCCCAAAAACTTCATCGTCAAGAAACTTCCAATTTGCTAATCCAAGGTAAGTGTAGTTTCTATTATCATTTGCGATGATCCCATTGATTTGAGTTAATATATGTTGCATTTAATACTTTGATTCCATGTTTTCATCACATCATTTTCCTTACGCCCTCGTTGGGATCCAGTGAAGCTTTTGGGATTTTTATTGAGGGTTTATTTCATTAGGGGAATTTTGAGGTCTAAAATGGGCCTCCTAAGAAAAATGTACAACAAAAATAAACTTTATAAGAACCAAAAGGATTCAAGATGATGATGTCAACCATGGGGGATGATTCACTATTTTTTAAGTAAAAGGGTAGAAATATTTAAAAATAATAAAATAATAAAACTACTTTTTCAAATCATCTTTTCAACTTATCTCCCAAAGTTTTTACTTAAATTTCGAGCGGGAGTACTCGTTGGATGAAAATTTTAATTCCTCATCTAAGGAGTACCCATGTTGCATACTTTCGATGGACCCTGCTACAAGAAAAATGGGAAATACATAAAAAACGGGATTACAATCACGTTTTTCATGTATTTCTCATTTTTCGTGTAGCAGGACCCATAGAAAGTATGAAACATGGGTACTCCTTGGATGAGGAATTAAATTTTCCATCCAACAAGTACCCTCGCTTGAAATTTGAGTAAACACTTTGGGAGATAACTTGAAAATACGAGTTGAAAAAGTAGTTTTTCTTTTTTCCCTCTAAAATTTGATGATGTAATCAAATTTTATTTTATTATTTCCACTATTATTTTATAGTATCCTTATGAGGCCCATTTTAGACCTTAAAATTCCCCTAATGGTTGTGAGGAGCGTGCATGCAGGTTATTATTCTAGTTTAGCTAGACAGGGTGAGTCATAATTGCCCTCCTATTCGATTACTTTAAGTTTTCTCCAAGTTTTCATTTTTGGTCTTAAAGCTAATACCTTACCACCATGCATTTAACAGGGATTCCTCATGGAATGCTTCCAAGTTTGTTCTGAGGTATCACTAAGAGAGAAATTTAGGATTATCCCAAGTCATTCTTAGGTTTCTCTAACCCTAAATTCCCATAAACTTTGTTTACAGTTTGACTTTGAGTTGAAGTCGAATAAAGGGTTTTGAGACATTCGAATAGACTATTTGTAAAATTGTAGAGTTAACACCATGGATCTAGTCATTGGCCTTATTTCATGTTTGTTATGCTTAGATACTTTCAATGGTTCCGACCTCTCATCGAGGGTTCCTAAATGTGTTTTGGATTTAGGTGTAGAAACTATTATAGACTATATTTTATTTTGTGAATTAAAAGGGTTCTATAATTTATGACAATAAGACTTTTCACTGACTCCTCAATGACATACTTTCGAATTTGAGATTTCTATATCTCTAATTTATAATTTCTTCCATTTGAAGTATATTTTGTGTTAATTAAAAGACTTCATTGCTCTTAGACTATGCAATAAATTATTGTCTATCCCATCCTTACTGGATGTTGTCTATCTTTTATTTTGCTTGATCATTTTCTAGTTATAATTTATAATATTCTTCACATAATATGTGCATGGCTGTAGGTATAAAGGTTGTAATTTGTCTTTTATTTCATGTTGGTTCCTCGTCCCAATAAAGAAAATAAAACACCAGACCATTCTTTTGAAATTTGATTGTATACCTTAGTTATATTTTTGGAAGTTTGTATGTTTCTTGTATCAGTTTGAAGTCTTTAGTTCATTATCTCTTGAAAATTTCATACGAGTTATGTTTATATTTTATACATGCCTTTATCAGTATATTAAATCTAGAATCCCTGATCGGTTTCTACCCTGGGACCTGCCACCGTCCTCTAGATTCTATTATTTTGGCTCTTAATCATTCCAAGCTAACAGGCTAAGGCCTGTTCATGCTTGGAGCTAACCTAGCCCATTCCCTTACTTATAAACACTATTTACTGTTAAAATTATATGGAAAATAAAAAAAATACTGAAACATACTTTATTCATGATTAAGATTCAATCATAACAAATATTTATCTTCTAGCAAAGGTATAACAAAGACAAAATGAATTGTCCACATTTCGATAAAAACATAATACAGAAGCAAAATAGTTATCTGATTTCAATTCAATTAGGCTACCATAAAATTATTGCATAGAAAAGGTTGCTCCACCAAACCAATGAGTTTGGGTATCCTTTACTAGTAGTCCCCCTGAGCCAGTTCACTACTAGAACAATTATTTTGAAAAGGACTAGAACAAGTCCACCTAGAGCTATCTGACCACACGAGGTCTATCTAGGTTTTTCATAGAGCTTACAGGTCTAACAGGGAATTCCACTGCCCAACCAGCTCAAGAATCCTTTTTTCTGGCAATTGCCTACCCTTCCTCAACAACGCCCTATCTGAGAAATCAATTTCATTTCCTCTCTTGGACCTCCTCCAACCAGGTCCAAGTCTCTAGTTTGCTTCTGGAGAGGAATAAATGTCTTCTAAATGTATGGTAAATGAAACTCTCATTTAGCATCTTTTCCCTCGTTAATTTCCAAGAATAACCATAATCAATTTTATTAATGAAATTTATAATAAAAATAAACATTTATGTTTATCACTAGTTTTTACTAGACCTTATATATGGCCCATTACTATATCAAATCATTTTAGTAAAAGTAATATATAGCAGGCCAAGTCATTCTAGTAAAAATAAATTAAATTATTTATAATTTACTGAGAGGTATTATAAAATTATTATAATTATAATTAAAAGTAATATTGTAATGAATATGGACCATTTTTTGGTAAGGGATTTGAAAATTATATTGATCTCAAAAGGGAAAACCAATTTAAAAAGTTATATATTTGAAAAATAAGTTTGAAAACAATAGTATGTGGGAAGAAATTTATGAAAATTAAGATGGACATTATAAATATTAATATTGCCGTAATTTTAGAGTCAAAGATAATGATTGGAAAAAAATACATGAAAAAAGAATGTAAGTTATATAAAGTTAATAATATCATAGGCCTCACTTTGAGAGAAATCAAGACCTCGCTTTAATAGAAATCGAGGGTTAAAAGTGGACGGATAGAAAATATTTGAATAAAATTAGGAAACCAATGTTGATAATAAATAGTTACAAGATTCAAGGGTAAGGAATAATAATCTTGTTATTAAAATGTTATAAATTAAGATTATTTTTTTCTAAATTTTAATTTAATAATATATATTTTTATGATAATTAAAAAAAAAATTCTATTTTAATTATTTATTTGAAATTTGTTTAAATCTAATTAGTTTTTTATATTTATATTCAATACTTTTTTATATCGTTTAAATTAAGTGATTAACTTTAATCTATGATTTTATTTTTTTTAATATTTTAATTTAGTTATTTATGAGTTGTTTATTTTAATAGGATTATTATATATTTAACTTAATTATTAATCATTTTTAGATAAATGATAAGGATTTAATTTATTTGAAGATTTTAGAATATCATTTTCTAAAATCATATGAATAAATAGTTAGGCTCTTTTTATTTTTTTAATTAAATTGATTCATTTAAAAAAAATCTGAGCAAGTGTCATGTGAAGTGAGTTATGGTTTTTTTGGCATGTGTTATTCATAAGTTATGGTATTGGCTTAGATATTGTCAGAAAGTCTATTTATGGATTAATAATCTCCATGGAAAAGTTGGGATCAATCTCCATAGTTAAGAATCTTGTTCCATGTTTTTTTTTTAATATATAAAATTTTTAATTATATATTAATTATTTTTGTAATCAATAATAATTTAAAATAAAATTATTGTTTAGTTATTATTTTTTTTGTTATTTTTTTTAATTTTTAATTTTTGAAATTTTGTTTTCTCAAATAAGTGTTGTTATGCGCATTATAGATTGATGCTTATAATTTTTTACCAATCATTTTAATTTATATGAATTTCACCAACCATTTGATTTATATAGCTTTTAAATATTTAGTTTCTAATGCTAGAAATTTCACCAAATGTTGCAAAGGAAACTCCGTATGTCTATATCATATGAAAAAATATCATAGATGAAGAGCGATATGATATGTTATGAGATCTAAATGTAGCCCAATTTGAGTAAAAGAGAAATGATAATGTTGTTGCCACTAGGTAAATTTCTGTAATTGGGATATCTTTCTTTCCATTATCACGTGAATACGTGCATGGGCACGCAGAATCAGTGTTATGTTAGCGTTAATTTTAATAAATAACAAAAATGCAACATGCAATTCTAGCATGGGAAATCAATAATGTTACGGTTAAATTTGAATATACATGAAATTGATAAGGTAAGATAAATCTTAATGGTTCTCTATAGAATTTGAAAGGATTTATTATAGAATGAATTGTAGGGTGAAGATCTTATAAGCCCTTATAAACACATACAACATAACGCATTGTAATACACTCTATTAGAATTATGTTAGTAGATATAGACAATAATGCATTTGTTACACAATCAACTAAGGGAATTTTGTTGTGTTATATTGTTATTACTATACTTGTTTTGTTGATCATCACCTCTCTTTCATTCGCACTTTTACTCTAAAAATTTTAGTGGGCCCAATTTATGCATAACCTTAAATATGAATGAAACCACACTCTATACATTATAAAGTTCTTAGTTTCAAACAATTATCTTCAAACACACATTTTTTAGTTTTGTGAAATTTAAGATATGTTGGTGCATTTGAATCTTGTTGGACTGTGTGCATGGTTTTGAATAAGCAATGAATAATATTGTTTAGTTTAATTAACATTTATTTTATGACTAATAAAGTCAAAACTATTTCATGAATTATGATGGGCGTTATGATTTCTCCTCCACCTTCAAATGTTGATCCAAACATGCAATTTATAGACAATAAATGAATAACCATATTGATTATATTATGGCCCACCAGGCCACATTGATTCAAATCGTGTCTAATCTATCCACTTTGAGTCCACGCCACTACCAAAAGAACTCACATCTAACATGAATCCAAAACTCTTCCTAAAAGACCACACCAATGACACAAAAAGCCAATATTTCCATATTCCCTAAACCTATCAAAACATAAACTAACAAACGCCCCGTGAAGGGCCCAATCAACTTCAAATCCCCCAAAACCTTACGGTAATCCTTGGAAATATCTAAAACCTTGTAATATTCATGAAGGAAAATCATGAACTGATTTAAATGCTTCTAGATAGAGCTTGAATGATAGGAAATGAATGCATCTGTGACATCCCAGCCTTCCAGATTTAACATAGGAAGATCCCCTCCTAAATGATTTTATAAAATTTTTGTAAGATCATAAAGCTTTCCACCAATTGAAATCCACAGATGTTGGAGCTTATCATAAATTTTCAAGTGTAAAGTGTTGATTTTCCTCAATGATGGACACATCTTTGAGCTTGAAAAATTAACCATGTTCGACTCTTTTTGAGGTCTGAACTTGGATCTTATTGCCTTCATATTTAATTTTCAAATAAAATCATTCTTCTTCAGATTCCTAATAATAAGATAGAGTTCCATGATTTTATGGTTTTTATTGGTGACTTTGAAGTGTTTTTTGTTTAATTACCATGTCTCTGACTTCATAATTAAAGTGATTTCCAACACTAACATAGATGCAAAATGTTTCTCCCAAATATATTGCACCAAATGCTTATGGGAGCACCAAGAGGAAGGAGAGGCCCATTTCTTCTAGGGGGGTCTTTCTTTTGAATCTCCTCCTATAGTTATCCTTCTCTTTGGATTGATCATCTTCTATGAGAAGTGAGGAAAGGGATACGTGATTATTTTTCATCATCAATGAAATATTCACCAAACATGTTCTAAGTATTGCATATAGATGGTGACAATAGATGTCTTGTATGTTCCAAAGTATTTGGATGACGACAAGAGACACATATGGATGTGAGAGATCATACAAATAAAAATTTAGTGACACTCTAAAAGAATCTATATGATAGACCTAGATCCACTATCTAGAGAAATAAGAAAAAATAAAAGAATACACCCTCAAAAGTAACAATCCTTTTAATAGGATTCGATGTAGGAATGTACCTAAGTAAAACATCCATGTAAAAGCGAGAATCAAATCTCACAATGATTGCGCTAAAGAAATGAAAAGAACGTTAAAAATAAATGAAATGTAGACCTAATGATTATAGGTAAAAAAAATTAGTCATAATAAATGAAAAATGAAATAAAAAATTATTCAAAATATGTAAAAGCACCAAATTGTTCCCAATTAAATTATAATACGAGCTCTTTTTAAGTTGAAAACATCAAGCACATAATGCAACCAACTACATAATTGCTTGTTCCAAAATAATGAATGTGAGATGAGTAGTATGATTTTCTGATTAAAATAAATAAATAAAAGTAAATAAAGATAATAAGAGAATAATAAATGTAAAGCATATTTTTTTTCCCAAAATTAAAAACTTTAATCATATAAAAATACAATTAAAATAATTATTTAAATTAAAATTATATATTTAAATGTAATTTTTGTAATTAAATTAATAAATTGTATTAATGTCAAAATTTTAATTAAATATAAAATTTTCAAATAAATAATATTAATTTAAATTTATTAAATATATATAATATATTTATAAAAAAACACAATAATAAATGAAATCAACCATCACTAAACAATTCACACTAAGTGGAGAGATGGCGTCCATCTTGAACAATATGCCCCTCCATATTATCTTTTAACTAATGTAATTTGTCATCCAATCTGGTTTTATATATATATATAGGAGGGAAGGTGGTTATAATACCATATTCTTTTTTTTTGTAAGCTTAGGTAGATCCTTCCCATTTTCTATTAATTTAAAAACCGGGCAACAAAGATACAAAAATTAGACCTCAACCTGCCCAAAGGAAACCAGGTCTATTGGCCATCTAAGTGCAATATATGTCAACCAAAACATAAACAACCTTAATAACCTATACAGAGTTTGACGATACTTAATATCTAAGTCTGTAAGTTCTAACATTTACATAAAATAAAACTAGCCACTAAAAAAGAGGAATTGATAACAATAGTCATCTTCTCACTCCACAGGGCTAGGATCTTTAGCGCTGGAATCATGAATTTAAACCTACTGTAATTCTTTTATATCCTTCTCCATCCTGCCTAGTCTAGCATACTAATGCAGCTGACAGAGATTGATTTCCTGAATATGTCTGTTGATATCTGCCATAGTTGACCCTAACTTCGACTCTACTATCTCTTGAGTCAACATAACAACTTTTTCTAACAAACATTTTATCAGCCAATAAGTTCGTATTGAATGTTGGAACAGAGAAATACGTCCACGGGTATTCCCTGGATCAGTAACAACATTATGCAGATATTCAAATGCCATATCATGCTCTTCATCCATATTGTTTAAAACCTCTGTTTCCCATCCATAAATGCGAGATTTAACAGAACAGGGAATTTTTGCTGCAAAGGTCTGAATTATTGGCTCCATAAGTTTCTTTGTTGACTTCCTGCCTCTTTTTGCAGGCTGAGGAGAGATGGGCTTCTTGCCTTTATCTCCATTTGGCTTCTTGCCTCTAGTTTTCTTTACCATCTTATGAAAAACAGTAAGAGGCTCTTCTGATACCAATAACCAAGAAACATTTCCACAACAGATACATATCAGAGAACTAATAAGAAACAAGTTTTTTAAGCTGACAGACAGACCATTTCCCCTACCCAATCTAACAACAGCACCGACTATCATTACCGGAAGTGAAACCCTTACAAAAAAACAGAGAAACCCAGATATATAACTACGCATCCTTGGAACAACCCAGATGTTCAACCCACAAATAACCCTCTGCCATTCAGAACTCCTACAAACCAAAATCCAAACAGTTAACTCGCCCACAGTTATCCACAACCAAAAGCCAAAATAGCCAACCCATGAAACAAGTAAACCATTAAAGAAATAGCAACAGAAGACCCTAAGCACAGGCATACTATGATAAACGGTCGCAATCACAGGGAAATGCGAAAACGTTTTATCATTATCCATCAGTATCTTCTTGAAGTAACTCAGCATTATTCCCAAATTTCGAACAGAGTGAAAGGAAATTACTGGGAGGCTCAAGATGGAAACAGATTGAAGATTATCCGACCACATTCCCATGCTTACAATTTTCCAACAACAACATCCTTCCCAGAACAGAACAAAACAACTTTTATACAAAAAGTCCAAAAACACCATGACTCTTTTCTGCATCCAACAGACTTCTGAAACTTTTGGCATTTACACAGACCAGGACCGAACAAACCACCATTTATACAAAAAATCTAAAAACACCATGACTATTTTCTGCATTCGACGAAATTCTGAGACCTTCAACAATTGCACAGAGAGGATAAAGGATAATACATACCAAGTATCCACCCGCACAGTCACCCTACGTCTTTGGCTCTGTCTTCCGATGTACGCGTAACCAACTTCACCAAAAAACCAAAATACTAAACAACTTACCTTTCCGCTTGTATTAACCTTCCTTCGGCACTTTCCCCAAAGATCACCTGACATCCTCGCTAGATTAACCAGCTGGTAATCACAAAATGTACAAGTCATTAATTACTGCTTAAGGGAGTTGTCATATCAACTCGCCCACCGACCCACCTCAGGCACCATCTGCATGCGACGGCCACGTTGGCGTCCTTCCACCTCACATGGAAAGGCTCTTCTGGCGACATGCACACCTGGCCCCCTTAGCATCATATTACACCCTGATCGGAGAGGTTATAATACCATATTCACCTACTAGTGTGAAAATGAATAAAGTGAGGTAAATCAAAATGAATACATGATTGAATAAGAATTTGTGAAACATGTGGAGAGAGGAGTACCATGGACTCATGGTGAAGTATTAGAATATGTATCCCTTGACATTTAATACGTTCATGTAGACTTATTTCTTAAAAGGGCCCATAGTCTCGAGTCCATTATCGTAGCAATAAATGAAATATACATTTGACGTAGATTAAATATAAAATCGAAATGTGAACACTTATGACACAAAGGGAATATACTACATCCTCAAATCACAATATAGAATGAATTTCTTAGCACCTTATAAAAATATAATGTTAACCAAAAACACGTATATATTGTGAATATAAATTAAGACCATTGGAATATTAAATTCAGACGCGTGAACCACTTTTCCACCACTCAAATGTAAGGAAAATGATGGGACTGATCGCACATGAAAGCCTTGACATGAACAATGCATTACAATATGTATAAAATATAACAGATTTGATCATAAACTTTGACATGAATACTGCATTACAATATGTATAAAATATAACAGATTTGATTGTGGCATTTGAATATACATAACTACACATGCGAATATCAAAGATATTCCGCAACGAGAACCAAAAAAAATGAAAAAATATCATTGACGCAACGTCGTGTACAAATTTCTATGACATGCCCCGGGTATGTTGGATCTCTCTGCGATTCCGACTGGTATGGATTTTCTTGAACTTAGTTTATGTTCTAATTCACGTCACCCTCTTCTTCCGTCGCTGAAACGACGTTCTATACACATGAATCGAAGGTTGAATCAAATACAACGTGCAACTCAGGATATGCATTAAATCAATGGATTGTCATCCAGAATGATTTCTACTATGCGCTTAGAAATATTTTTGGGTGAAGACAGAAACTGCCTAAGTACCATGAAAATTAATTTTGGGAGAGATCATTTTTTTCAAGATTCTGAGATCAAGTTTTTCAGAATATTAAAGCTTGTCAGAGGTGGCTGCATGCTTCTGCTACTTGCTTCAAGATTCAGTCCCCAGGACGAGGGTCAGAGTTTTCTTTCCGTGCATTCGTAGTGGCTATATTTTTCGAGAGAGAAGAAAATTTCAGAAGTATTACAAGGTAGGTTTTGATATTCCTTTTTTTTGAGCTCAAGTTCATGTTGGTTATATTCATGTTTTGAGAATTTGAACCATTACCTTCATTTTTTTTATGTTGTAGTACCATGGAGTCCCAATCTTTGGCCAGATAGTCGGAGGTACATTAATTATGACTAGTTATGATTACAATGCACCTGTTGACTAATGTCGTATAGAAGAGTTTTCATGCCAAAATTTTATTTGCAATGAAAGGGTGTGGTGGTACAGGACTTGGAGTTTTGTGTTTTTGAAGGGTTACAAACATGAAAAATCTGACCACCTCTGTGTTAGAGCATTGAAAAATGAGTTTGACTCATTAATCTTTCCACAAGCAGAAAGCTAGGAGCCGCTTTATATCCATATTTTTCTTCTTTTATTTGAAATAATATGGTAATAAGTAATATTTATAGGGAATAAAAGGCAACCGGAAAGTTGCACAGAGCTATAAAACTATGTAAACCTGCTATATTCTAGGGAGAACATGCTATAATATAAGGATATGTGAAAAATATCATTTCTACTTTGGAGGTTTATCTTTCAATTGAAGCATTTTTTATAATAGTCTTATAAGAATTATCCATAATTCTATAGGATATAAGTTTTTATTTGTCACAAGGAAGTTTTATTAAAAAAATTGTTCTGAAAGTACATTATCATTTTAAATCTCTACAAAATTATACTAACAAAAAATTCATGCAGTTGCATTCTCACTTGAGAAGTATGAGTTTATTATCTACATAAATTAAAATAATTCAATTAACATTATCATATGTAGGAATTTACAGGGTCGATTCCTTAGTTAAAACACCAAAGGTCACCGCTCACTAACAGATCACAGATCGGTACACTAGTATTTGACGTGGTTAAGACCCTCGAAGAGGGAAATAGTCCACGACATGAGCCAACATGGCCACTTCAGGCAATTTTTTAATATAAAGAAATAAAATTTACATAAGCTTCTCTCATAAACGATCACAGGACAAATTAACTTTTGTGTTCTTTAAGTAAAGATCATGGACCAATCAAGCGTTAAGCCACGGATCAAGTGTCTGTAATACCAAGAAGAGAATGAACCATCAGATCACTACATATCATGACCGTTGGATTATAAGTTACAAAAGTACACACTAAAGAAACATACTTTATCTAACTCTACACTAGACCAAGTTATACTTAAGTATTTTCTATGTGTCAGAATATCCTGACATCCCCCATTAAGAACAACTTGGGATAGGATTGAAATATTTACAAAGGTGACACAATAGGAGAAGGAAGGAGGAATTAGACCCTATCCCCCCTTAATAATAACTTTCCATAACTACAAAAATAGATCGAGATTTGGTAAACTTCACTTCTGTGAGAGCCTTTGTAAAGATATCACCAACTTGATCATTGTTTGAACAATAGTGCACTTCAAGAACATGATCATGAATGAGCTTTCTAATGAAGTGTATGTGTAGCTCAATGTGTTTTATGCGTTGATGTTGAAATAGATATTTGCATGGTTGAATGGCACTCTGATTATCACACCAAAGTGTAGTTGGATGTTGCTAATGAAGACCAAATTTGGATAGGATCTAACAAAGCCACATGGCTTCCTTTCTAGTTTCAACAACACAATGATACTATGCTTTTGCCGAAGAAAGAGATATGGCACTTTGTTTCTTACAATACCATGTAATAGTGATGCTAGGATACTGGGTTAAAACAGATCCTAGCATATAAAAACTCAAGTCCTTCCTTCAACATTCAAAATCTCAAAAAAAATCTCCGTTAAACAAAATATTTGATGCAACTCAACATATACATAAAGGAAAGAGCGTTATACGCTGATATACAATAACACAAGAAATTCTTTGGCCAAAGATTACAGTGGATGGCCTTTCGTCTCTCGAGCCTTTAATAAAAGCTCTCAACCCATTTCTCTCTCTCTCTCTGTATTTCTCACTGTTTTTTCATCTTCACACAATACTCATATATATACATAAATATGAATTTATTCCACTACATAATTTCTTCCACATAAATATCAACTAAAATCTAAATTAGATTATCCATTTTTTAGGCTCAACTAAGTCCCGTTTAAGGAATTCCTAATCCCTAGATTATCTGCCTAATTCAACTCCACTCATATCCTTAATTATTAAAGGAATATTTACAATAATCCTCACATTTATATTTTCTCTCTTAATTTATTAAAACGAGCAAAATAATTAATAAAATAATCAAAACACCTCACCCCCTAAATCACATAAATGAATAATGAAAATTTAGCTTTGATGCTCCTGCATCAGACTCCCCATGTAGAGAAGTTTCCATCGACTCCTGTCTATGAGGTCTGTCGTTTTTCTGTAATAATGCGACAGCCACAAGTCTTGACGACTTGCTCCCTCCAGGATTCCAAACTCTGTTCTGTCGATGGTCCTTCAAAGTATAAACTCGATTTGGTAACTCATAACTCACTCTGTCAATCGGATTCCATCGGCCTTTCCAACACTTTCTTTCGCCAATTCCTCGGAGTAACTCCTCTTTGTTTGATGCTTCCGTCTCCAATTGTGTTTAACACTCATATTTCTGCCATGAAGAATAATCAAGAACTCTTCTTGATTACAACTATAGTCTTTGATTTCTTTTATAGCAACAACTTTCTCGTCCGGTGCTATACCAACATTCATCAAAAAACTGTTAGTTTTAAAAAGATAAGACCTTTCGACCTATTTTGACGCTTCAAGCACCAATCTCCCATCATCAACTTTATGGATTTCAACAGATCCTGTTTTGAATCGCTGGCTGCTTTCATCTTTATCCTGTTGGATCAATATTTATGACTCCTTTATGTCTCTACGAACATAACTTTCTTATTGCCCCTGATCTTCCATCTCAACTCCAAATAATTTTTGCTCAATTTCTCTGATTTCGACATCATATTTGTTAATGTCATTTTTTGTATCCACAGTCACATTATTATTTGAAAAGTTATAACATTAATTGAACTTTATAAATGTTAAAAACATTTCATCCCTATCACGCATAGTAACTGCAATCTCTTCTGTATCAGGTTCTGCAAGCTTCACTTCTCTCTCAGGTTCCTTCAGCCACCTTCCAAGAACTCGATTTCCATGTGAAATATTTCCATAACTTCATCACAACCTTCATTCCTAGCTTCATTCTTCTTCTGGCAATCTTCCTGAGTTCTCATGTTTTCTGTTTCATCAGACTACAAAACTTCGTCAGCAATTTCATTAAACAAATACATTTTTTTACCTCCTTGGAATATCTTTTCGGCATTTCCATTATGCTTCTACCCCATAACAGCTTCAACTGACTATATTACCCCCAACAAGAATTCATTTATGATTTCTTCTTGCTGCAAAAAATCAGTACCTTCCTCCTTTGAAAGGAATTCTACATCACACTTCACCTTAAGATTTTCCTTCATCTCTGTGACAGTTTCATCAGACTGTCCACCATCTTTCGCACATCCTGCAAACATACATAAACTGTGAGATTTAAAAATGCAAAGCTTCATAGCCTCATATGTTTCTCTCAATAACACATCTTCAAATTCTTCTGAACTATTCCAATAGTTCATGAGATATTCCTCATTGATCTCTTCACCCAGAATATCACCCTGTTCTAGGTCACAAATGGAAACATCCATTTTTAACTCAGCCTCTCTAAGTTCTTCACACCTCATTTGAACACTTATCATGTACTCGAGCTTCCTCAGCTCTTCTGTCAATTGTATGTTTACCTAGTGTTCCCTCTTTTCATGTAGTCTCTGCCACTTAAAAACATGGTCCAACCATGTGTCTGGTCTTTCATATTCCTCTGCAATAATTCCATCAAAAATTCAAGTTGAACTATTATCTCAGCCTTCTCCCATTCATAATCTTCATCAGTTAACTGCACACATATGCCACTTACCTTGGCATTTTTCTTCTTCTTCCTTCTGTTGTGGTCTTCATCAGATCTGAAATGTTCTCTTCCTTTGTGAACTTCATCTGTTCATGTGTGGATTTCATTCGAATCCCCTTTTCAGCAAGCTTTCATACTTACCATTCAATAATGCAAGCTCTCTTCCTGCGCTTGACCTCTTGCGATTCTCTGTCTTGGAATCATTTTTGGGAAATTCTCTTGCTTCACTTTACTGCAAACAACACTTTAGTAATGCTTGTGTTACAATGAACAAACTCTTTGGGTGTCAGGATCCGCTGATCATGCACCCAATTACATTCAAGCCTTTGACTTAGCTTCTGACTCTTTGACTTCAGACTTTACACCAACTATTCATCTTGGATGAAAAATATTCAATCTTAACTCAAACTATCCAAACATTCATTTGACCCTAACATCTGGTTTGACTTCAAGGCTTGACCCAATAATTATGATAGTGGATATTTTGACTTAATTCAAGTTATACAATCTTCCAACGAACATACAACCTTAATACATTTTTAGGATGTAAAATATTCACTCTCTCTCATACTTCATTCTTATGAAAACATCATCAGTTTCCCATTATCATTTCACATGATACTGAAGTCTTTAATCGAAATGCAATCTAGGTTTTCCAAGATTTATTTTATGGTGAAAATAAATAAACCATTCAATTTTCAACATTCAAAAATACCTTTCTGAATTATCATACCTTATGCTCCCTTCAAGGTTATTTAATAAACCTTTCCCTTGCATTTGCAACTCTCTGGATTCCACTCTTCTGTGTTGTCTTTGTTACTATGAATACTCACATGCCCTTTATACCATAAGCTTGTCATTTTAGTGGAAACATTTTACCTACACTTTGATGCACCATACAACATCAATTCACATCTTTCACCTGTGTACAGAGAACAAGCTAATCCTATTTCAACCTCTTTGATGAATAATGTACAACTCATACATTGTGTCCATCCCAAATAATTCCTCCTTAGGTGCCGCCACATGATGGTAAAATAAATATTCTACAACATCAAGCAATTGTGTTTTCAACCTTAAACACAAATCAAAATAATTCTCCCATTCCAACTACAAGCTTTGGTCCAAAATGACTTAACCAAAACTGCGAAGAATCCACATTATGCATAATAAACCATCTCACATAAAAATGCATACTTATTTTTATATCACCCAGGATAGCGCATTTTTTCATTCATTTTCCATTTATTTATACCCTGCATTTGCAATATTTTCACTCTTTCATAACATTTACAAAAGATCAACTTCTCGAGTATGGCAAGGAAATTTAATCATCTAGATTTTAAAACCCTCTCCTCAATGAATATTGATTCATTCAATGAGCACTTACCTTGAATCTTCTTGTGGTTGAAATGATCCAACCCTTCTCTCGCGTATTCTTTTAGGAATACATTCAAGCCTCTACAGACTTTGTCTCCACACCAAAATTCGATGCAATTAACAAATGCACACTTGAGTATTGAATGTATCAAGAAATTATAATATATATAATTCCAAATAAATTAGACTCTTCATATGAGATTGAATTCCTGCTTTACTTTACTTTGAATGTGCAAGGTCCATTCTCTCCCCAACAAACAAATCTCTACCCAACAACTTTGCAACATAAATCTTTCCCAGCAAACAATGTCTGTAAACCTTCAAGGTACGCACAATATCCCCTCTTAGCTTAAGCCTATTTCCCTCATCTTAATCTCTCGGGTTTCTCTTCAATTTCAATTTCTTGGTTTGAAAACATGAAACCTTAATGTAACGGAATATCCTTCCAAGATTACATTCTCCAAAAATGTACATGAACTATATGCAAAAAACTTACCTCCATCAATCCCAATGACCTTTTCTTACGCTGGAAGGTGGTACCGTGGAAACACTGGATCCATACCTTGAATATTCCGTTGGAGCCGCACCTCTTTCACAAGCCCACACATGCCATCAGTAATATGAAATATCCGCATAAAGAAGAGAAAATGTCGTACGACATTTCTCTGCATTGCTTGAAGTATTTGCCGTATTGGAATCTATTTAAAAAGATTCAATGCAGTCTTGATGATTGAACCCACGGTTCATACAACCAACGCCACTACTACGGAATCCTCACACCATGATTCATATCAATCCAACCCACTATTAAACAATTTATGCTATCCATTAAAAGGATTAAGCTCTTCGTGCTCTGCGGTATGTAACATATGTTACACAACTTGACTTATGCAAGGATGTTGCTACATACATATATCGCGGTCTTGTGACATCATACCTGTGGCTCTTACGCTACATGACTTGCAAATGAAATTATATGCCTATGTCAATGCCGAGGAGGGATTTTGTTGGGTGTGGAGCTTGATTATCTTGTTTACTTTGTATCACAGCATTGGACCCCTGTACCTTAAAAGGGGCGGCAATGCCGCCCGTAATTAATCACTGCCATGGGGGGTCCAGGGGGGGGGCTAAAAACAGATGTAAACTTGCCTTGTAAAAGTATAGTAATTTCTAGTCAATCTGGGCCATTCATTAGGAAAATGAACTGACGGCAGAAGTTATGTTTAGATTAGGGTTTTTTGCCCTAGAAGGCAACCCCCTTGTATATATGAGGGTATTGTATTGCGGCTGTGTATTATGTGTGTATTTTCGGAGCGAGAAACAGAGAGGGAGACTGTGAGAGAGAACAAAGGATATTACAGCGGATCTGCTGTAGGTTTTGTCTCTTCAATTTTTGCTGGATAATAGAAAGGAAGGACTGGCTGTTCGGGGTGGACGTAGCCCAAACTGGGTGAACCAAGTATATCTGTGTCTCTCTGGTTTTATGTGTTTTGTGTGCTTGTATTTTTCGCATATTTTATGTGTTGCATTGCTCCATAATATATAATTTTCTAACAGATTCAAACAATGTCGTGGACTCTTATGCAGTTTACCAATATTAACGCTGAGATAAAAAACGCAATGCCGTGATAAAAAACGTCATGCAATTAATGTGCAATTCCATGATAAACAACGCACTGGATGCCGCGGACTCCCATCTACGATATCATACCTGTGATAAAAAATGCGCAGCTCGCCCACAATTATATCATTTCCACATGTGACACCAAATGTGAACATGCCATCTTATACCAAATGTGTTATACGTTGTTCACACAGAAATTATATTACACTTGAAACATAAAACAATGATAAACCAACGATATTGATAGTTCAATTCTACAACTTGTAATTTCTTTGTGACTGTACTGATCTCAAAGAAAATAAAACATAGAACACCGATATCTATAGCTCAGATCCACAACTCGTATTTTCTTGACTACACTGATCTCAACGCAAATAAAATTCCATTGCAATGCCAGCAGTGAAAAACGTCAGGACAAGGAAGAAACAATGTCGTACGTATTTCTCTGCAGTGCTGGAATGCTAAAATATGAAACGTCTTACCAAATGTTGGATTTACATCACTGATTACCATATGCCTATGTCCAACACCTGCAGCTACTTCGCTCTCATGCTCGGTCGAATTTATGTGCTGGTAGATTCAAATTTGATCTCAACAGAACTCTATCATTCCTTTGCATTCCACGCAGTCCCAGATTACTTCTGCCACCATCGTTGTCCAAATACACAACGATTCCTACATTCACATGCTCAAATATACAACATATATATATATATTTGCAGACTCAACACGCCACAATCTTTTACCTATTTCAATCAACTCTCTCCTAGGAAATCTGACCTGCTCTCCTTGCTCACAACAAGCAATCAAAATAAAACATCCTCACCGTAGGAGCAACTCATCCCTAAACTCATCTCCTTGGCTCTGATACCAAATGATGCCAAGATACTGGGTTAAAACAGATCCTAGCATATAGAAACTCGAGTGCTTCCTTCAACATTAAAAATCTCAAAAAAACTCTTCATTAAACAAAATATTTGATGTAGCTCAACATATACATAAAGGAAAGGGAGCTATTATCTATACAAACAAAAAAATGTTGATATACAATAACACAAGAAATTCCTTGGCCAAATATTACAGTGAATGGCCTTTCGGCTCTCGGCCCTTTAATAAAAGCTCTCAATCCATTTCTCTCTCTCTCTGTATTCCTCGCTATTTTTTTATCCTCACGCAATACTCATATATATGCATAAATATGAATTTATTCCACTACATAATTTTCTCCACATAAATCTCAACTAAAATCTAAATTAGATCTATCCCTTTTTTAGGCTCAACTAAGTCCCGTTTAAGGAATTCCTAATCCCTAGATTATCTACCTAATTCAACTCCACTCATATCCTTAATTATTAAAGGAATATTTACAATAATCCTCACATTTATATTTTCTCTCTTAATTTATTAAAATGAGCAAAATAATTAATAAAATAATTAAAACACCTCACCCCCTAAATAACACAAATGAATAATGAAAATTTAGCTTTGATGCTCCTGCATCAAATAGGTCCAAGAGTGAATACATAACCTAATGTAGACTTTCGATCATTAGGGTCACTAGCCCAATCAGAATCAATGAAACCAATCAAAAATGGAGATGCTCCTGCACTATAATGAATCCTGAATTGAACTATTCCTTGAATATATCAAAGTATTATTTTAGCTGCTTTCCAATGACTTTCATGAATTTTGTGCATAAACTGAGAAACAAGACCACTGGCAAAGGAAAGTTCAAGATGGGTATGGGTTAGATACAAAAGTTTACCAACTAGTTGATAGTATAAGGTAGCATCAACTTCAGGGGAAGTACAAGTGAGTAAAATCTTGACTCCAGAATGAAAGGGAGAAGGAGTTGGCTTACAGTCTTCAATGTGAATGTGGAGTAGAATATCACATGCATACTTGGACTGAGAAAGGGTAATACCTTCTTTGGATTGCAAGAATTGAAGACCAAGGAAATAATGCAAGTGTCCTAAGTCTATCATTTCAAAATTATTTTTGAGGCTAGACTTCACATGTTTTATATGGTTGGGATCACTACTAGTAAGGATAATATCATCAACATAAGGAACAAGGATTATTAAGGACTTATCCACTTTCTTGGTGTAGACGGTATTGTCAAAATGACATCTAGAAAAATCCATTATCTAAGAGAAATCTATCCATTTTGGCATACCAATCCCGAGGGGCTTGTTTGAGACGATAGAGATACTTCTTAAGGCAACAAAAAAGGATAGAGTCATTTTGGATAAAGCCAGGAGGTTGTACCATGTAGATTTATTCATGCAAGTCCCCATGTAATAAGGCAGATTTAACATCCATCTAATGCACTTCCCATTTAAAGTAAGCAACAAGGGAAAGAGCAAGGCAGATAGAATTCATTTTGGTAATAATGGTGAAGGTTTCAGTATAGTCAATGCCTTCAACTTGTGAAAATCCTTTAGCAACAAAACGATATTTATGTTTATCCACTTTTCCATCTGGTCCAAACTTTGTTCTGTAAACCCATTTGCATTTGACAAGTTTTTCTTCCCTTTGGAAGAGGAACAAGATCCCAAGTACCGTTTGCTAATAAGGAAGGATAATGTTCATTCATAGATGCATCCTAATTTGGATGACCTGAAGCTTCTTCAAAGGTATCTCGATCATGATTTTTTGGAACTTGATCCAATAAGGAAGAGGCTATGGCGAACTGAGGACGTGTATGACATTGATCTGTAGTGTCACATGGAAGAGAACCTGCTGCATCCCAAGTAGAGTGGACCCATTTTGGAAGCTATGGAGCTGAAGGAAGATCTTAAGGAGATGGAGGAGGATTTTCATCCTCGTTGTCATCATCCGAAGTAGAAGGAATGTTGTGAGAAGTAGAAGAGACAAAGAGAGGTGCCACATATGCCGAATCAGGCTCACAGGCCAAAGGTGGCACACCCGTCGAACTACG
Source organism: Pinus albicaulis (assembly GCA_034641835.2). NCBI lineage: Eukaryota > Viridiplantae > Streptophyta > Pinopsida > Pinales > Pinaceae > Pinus > Pinus albicaulis. The sequence continues at coordinate 508,302,147 of CM076581.1, read as the reverse complement.
CTCACAGATCGATATATTTTCATAAAATTTTCCATCTCTTCTAATGATTACATTTTTGGATTTGGGTTGAATAATTCTATATCCTTTGACATCTTCAAAATATCCAACAAAAATGAATTTTTCACTCTAGTTTCTAAGGCTTTATGTTTCTCATCTCAAATATTGGCCCAAGCTTCACTTCCAAAAACATGAAAGTGACTTACATCTAGTTTGATTAAGCTCTAGGCTTCTTTTGGAGTGACATTCCTTAAAACCATAGTAGGAGTGTGATTTACTATGTAATTTTCACTGTTCATTGCTTCTTCCCAAAAATTAAAACTAAGTCCTTTAGATTGAAGCATACAATTAGCCATTTCTTTTAGAGTGCGATTCTTCCTTTCAGCTACACCATTTTTTGTGGAGTATAAGGAACAATATGTTGCAATTTAATGCCATGCTTAGTGAAAAAGTTGCTAAATTTTTTGTTAACATATTCTCATCCATTGTTAGATTTTAACTTAAGAATTTGATGTCCAGATTGTTTCTCAACAAAGGCCTTAAAGGCCAAGAACACGTTAAAAACTTCACTCTTGAGTTTTAAAAAGTATACCCAAGTGCGTCTGGAAAAATCATCAATGAAAGTTAAGAAGTACTTGTATCCATAGAAAGAAACAACTGGAAGTGCACCACATAAATCTCTGTGCATAAGCTACAAAGGGGTTGAAGCATGCCAAAAGGCACGTTTGTCAAAACTATATCGATGATGTTTTCCAAGTACACAACCGGAACAAACACCATCTCAGCAAGATACCATAGGAATACCTGTCACCATATTTTCTTTATATAGAGTTTGAAGAGAGGGATAGTTTAAGTGACCAAATCTCTCATTCCAAAGTTTGCTCACTTCATCATTATGAGCAAAAAAAACGGAGGGAAGACATGATGACCAAAATTTTTCAAACTTATACAACCTTGTGGAATCATCAGTAATGCGAGTAACTAAAATATGTCTAGGATCTATTAGGTCCTTAATTACAACATCATGAGGTGAGAATTCTACAGTTTCCCTTCACCTGAATGAGTTATCTGATAAACAAATAGAAGGTTGTAGGACAAGGTAGGAACACATAATACATCATTAAATTGACCATTATCTAGATGAATGGTTCCAAACCCTACAACACTAAGAGATTTATCATCACCAACATAAATATTTTTGGTGTTACAATCATTTAAAGAAGAAAACATGGCTTTATTTTTGGCCATGTGGAAAGAGGCTCCATAATCAATGAGCCACTCATGAGAATGAGAAGAATAAGATACATTCAATGCATTACCAAATCTCGATGCTTGAAAACCACATGCAAAAAGTGTCATTCCCGAAGATGAAGTTGAAGAGTTATCCAAATGGATGTTGTGCTTCTTCATTGCTTCTTCCAAGGATACCATCTAATTAAAACAATTTGACTCTACGTGGTCATCACTATTACAAAAGTTTCAATGTCTATCTGTCTTCTTCTCTTTGTTTTTATTTGCCTTATCGATTTGTTGAGTTGATTTTTCAGTTTGCGGTTGAGATTTCTTAAGACCCTTGTTTGGTTTAGGACCAATATTTTTAGGATGTTTCTTCTTAGGATTCTTTGGATTTGGTTTCTGCTGGGCTGCTAAGGCTTTCTTAAAAGAGTTTTCAGTATTAATAAGACCAATGTGTAAGAGTTTTTCTTCTTCTCTTATCAAAGAATTACAAAAGGCATCAAAAGAGGGGGACTTGTAGGGTGTTCCTTGAGAAATGAGGGCTTCTATAGTGGAATGGAAGGTGGAAACAAATAAAAAGTATGCAACTCCTAAATTAGAAATAATGGAATAGATAAGACTACCATCTTCCTTTTTTAACTTACATCCTTCTGAGAGAAGTCTAAGGGTCTTGAATTTGGACAAAAAATCTTCAATAGAGGAGAAATTATTGTGGTCCAAAGTAAGAAACTCATTTTCACACTGGTGGGCTCTGATTTCATTTTGAATAGTAAAAAAAGTATTTCTCTTTTTCATAGCTAGGGGAGTCGATTTCTTGGACATGAAATCTAATATCTTGAGCAATGGACATTCCTATCAACCCTCGTGCTTGATCTTGTTTATTTTCTGATTTAGCATGTTTATCTTCATCGGTAGGTTTAGATTCTAATCCTGGGGTTATTCTACAAATCCTTTTACTTCTAAGTTAATCTACCATGTAGAATAACCATTGGAAATAATTGGTGTTGTTAAGAATAACTGGACATGTACTTTCCATTTTAAAAAATTGAAGCTGTAAAGGTTGAAACTAATTGCTCCAATAGAAATATATCGAAAAATTAGGGCGGTTAAAAAAAATGGCTCTGAAAATAACTTTTGGATGAAGAATTTATGCCTTTTTGATGAAAAGTTGTAGTAGATGTCGAGTAGTCACGCGATAGGTTGAAGGTTGATGATGGAGTTGTACCTTTTTTTTTTTAAATCCCCCCTTTCTAAACTTAATATAATAAGCTCACTTAAAAAAAATAAACTACTTTATGTGACCCACTTTTATAAATAAGTGAGAGTCACTTTTACAATGTTACTTTATGAACTAATGACCAAGTAGACTGTAACTTAAATAAAAGTTAAAGTGATTTTAGACTGTAAGTGACTCACTTTTTATAATGGGCGAGAAACATTATTACATAAAGTAACGTTAAAACATAAGTTACATGTGTTTTTTTTCTTTCTTTTAAATAACTTGACAAAAAAACCCTTTTTTTCTTTAAAAGTGACTTGACAAAAAACCCCTTTTTCAAAAAGTAACTTGACAAAAATATTTTTAGAAAAAGTAACTTGACAAGAAGACTTGAACCCAAGACCTCTATTCTCATAAAGTAACGTTAAACCAAGTGAGCTAGTAAAAAGATTTAGTAATTGTTGGAAATGAGGAAGGGTTTTTTTTTTTTTTTTGCTCTTCGGAGTACGTGTTTTTTTTGCAAAAAAACAACCACACAAACAACAACAAAAAATTTACTAGCCTTATGGAAAAATGTTAGATTTATGGTTAGTCCGCCCGAAACTAAATATTTTTCTCGCTATTTCTGATTTCTCAAGATTGCACAAAGTCGTGGGGAAAGGGCATATGTAGGAGAAAAATATCATCTTCCTGTTTCTAGTTTGCAAGATTGCACAGAGTGCAGAGCAAAGAGCATATGCAAGAGGGTATAGATCTCGTAATAAAAAAATGACTATAAACCAAAATAAAATAGAGAGATAAATAAATATAACTACAAAAAAAACTTTATACTTCCAGATCTAAAATGACATATCTTGGGAAACCAGAAAGATTTTTCACATGAAATGAAAGTGGTTCCTTACTAGAATAGAGGCTCTGGATGCAACAAAGCAGTTCTCCTGGCCCAAAAGTGATCAGAAACAGTAGATCTGGAAAACGATAATCGCATGGAGTCAAACTGGCTTCAGATTTGGATCAACAACGGATGTGGCCCTCAAAACTGCACGGATACCATGTAGGAATTTACAACCTAAGTTCCTTAGATCAAACACCAAAGGTCACCGCTCACAAAAGGATCACATATCAATACAACAATATTTGACGTGGTTAAAACCCTCGAAGAGGGAAACAGTCCATGGCCTGAGCCAACACGACCACTTCAGGAAATTTATTAATATAAAGAAAGAAAATTTACATAAGCTTCTCTCATAAACGATCACAGGACAAGTGACTCTCCATGCTCTTTAAATATAGATGATGGACCAATCGGGCGGTAAGCCACAGATCAAGTGTCAATAATACCTAGGAGAGAATGAACCGTCGGATTACTACCTATCTGACTTTTAGATTATAAGTTACACAAGTACATACTAAAGAAACACACTTTACATAATTCTACACTAGACTAAGTTATACTTAACTATTTCCTATATGTCAGAATATCCAAACATCATGGCATTGAAAAATTAATTGAGACCTATGCAAAATCAATATTCATTAACACTTTGTTCTTTACTTTCACATCAAACAAACACATTATAAAATGAATAATTTAGTCCATACCATTGCTACGTTGAATCTATAGGCGTGCACACCAATATAAATATACATAAAATAATCATCAAAACTAAGAGATAATTCCAAATAGATTGTTGATATGTCTATATGTAAATAAAAATAATTCCATAATTAATACAAAACAAATACCCATTATCATGATTAATTTTGCATAGACTCTTTGTGGTTGAAGCTTGGATGATACCATGTTGTGATTTTTTGTTCACAATCCCCAATCGAAGCTAATTAGTAGTATCAGATAAATTTTAGACCTAATCATGGACGTGGTGCTATATAGATATAGAGAAACATAAATTGACAATAATTCTTAAAGGTCTCAACTATGTGCTCACTAGCATGGTTGCAATAAAAATAAAGCACAAACTCCTAAAAATACATGAATAAATTTCCCTACATTTATTCTTTATATAGTGTCACTCATCAATATGGAATTTCATGACATTTAGGCATTGTTTTAGTTTGAAAAAATATAGCTTGCATGGTATATAGGAAAAACAATCCACCAAGGAAAATGCTACTACAAGGAAAAAAAGAAAAAAACCACAGGAAATTCAGAGCCCGCTACTTAGAAGAATAAATTCACCACCTGTGCTTTTGCAAAGATGCGAACGAGAGAGCATGAAGGATCCAAAGAAGTCAAATCACGTGAGTATAAAACTTAGTCATTTTAGGAACAAATTGTTGTTGGATGTTTTATTGGAATTGTGTGATAATTTTGGTAACATAAAGAATTTAATTTTTTCTGATTTAAATTGTTTAAAATGTATTTTTGAGTGTATAAATAAATTTATACTTAAAATTTTTTTAAGACATTTTATTTCTATCTATCACATCACTAAAACTTTAGATTTCAAATTTTTTACAAATCACATCATTAATAATAAAACAGTCTAACTATTAGAATTTTTTTATTCATTTTTTTTTTGGTTTTTGTAAATGAAGCATGCAGATGACGTAAACAACAAATGCTACAAATATGAACGGAAGCACGGAAGCAAGTTTAATGGAGTCAATAAACAAAATATTCAACATAAATAAAAAAATGTAATCCTAGGACACAATTTCTCTTCGGAATCAAGCAAGAATACTATAGTTTCTTTCTCTCGTCTGAAAGACTCTTGAACAAGGTTTGTAAGAATTATTTTGAACTTATAAGTGTGATTTAAAAAAAAAAAAGTGTGTGGAAGTGATTTAAGTTTTATTGAAATTTGATAAGAGTTTTTAGTAGTATTGTTTAAAAGTTTAACAATCAGATTAAATATTGAGAGAAATAATTATTAATAGTGTCTAAAAATATTATTGTTGAAATTTTATTAGTTACAAAATAAATTTAATTAGATTCATTTTATTTTTAAATAGACTATATATAATTTAATTTTTAATCTCTTTCTTTTGAAGATAAATAATGCAGACATTGTTGGATATAAAAGTTCTAATATACAGATAGGTTAAGTGTCTGGTTTGAATCCATAAATCATAATTGCAAAATTTTTGATGGTCTTATGGTTTTTAATAAGTGAGTTTTTTTTTCAATTTAATAGACTTTTTTTCTATGCAAATTAATTTATTTGTAAATTTAATGATAGTAATCAATGGTGTTTTTTTTTGTTTTTCCTTTACCAAAATAAAGGGAAAATCATTTTTTGTTAGTAAATTATTGAAAGCCAATCTCTCTCAAAATAGGAAAAAATAGCTTAAAGGTGAATGTTCTTTAAATTTTCTCCACAATCACTGATAAAATGATTTGATAGTAAATTTGAAAAATATTAGTTAAAATATTTTGGGAAAATGGAAAAAAATGACGAAAATGGTGAATATAAACTCTTATTTATTTTTCAGTCTTCAAGAGAAACTTGGCAGTAAATCACAAACTTATTAATCAATTTTGGGGGTATTTAAAGAAGAATAGTTAAATGGTGAATATTAGCTCTTAAAATTTTAGCGCTGATCTCAATAGTTAGTCCAACGATTTGATATTGAATTAGAAGAATATTAGACATTCAAAAAAAAAGAAAAATGAGCTAAACGGTGAATATGAAATCTAAAAAATTTCATGGATGGACATACGAATAATTAGGTAAATGTTTGGAAAAATTAAAGAGGATTCATGGGGCTCACAGACTATGGACACATAATATATTTTAAGTTTTAGTGGAATTCTACAGGGCTTGAATGAGAACACTTAAATCTATGCTAAATAAAGATATTTACATGTCTTTGTCTTTGAATAAACAACATAACAGAGCAAAGGGGTTTCATACTTATTTGAGAATCTCTAAGAAACATTGCTCCCTTACATCATTATCTGTCATACAATCTATTTGACTATAGATGCATTGTGCATTCATTTACAAGTAAAAAAATGCATAGAGCCATACATCATCACTGATAAAATACATGCTTATAGCTGACATAATAATAATAGAAATACTGGATACAACAGGAATATAATCCACATAATAACTAATGCAATTCTACATCAAATACCAAAGGAATGAGCTTATCATTAATGAGTGTAAAAACCATCCAAAGATGAGACTTCCACGTTCCACCCAACCATAGATTGGCTGAGCCAAATCTATCTTCAGCCAATCACCCCCATGCCATATTCCAAGCATGAATGTGGGACTCAAACCTGAAGAACCAGCCAGGGCATCCTGAGGCTAAACTACCTCACCATTATCAAATAAAAATCAGATCCACACCCGATCACTAGGCCAACACAAGCATGGATATCACCAGATTCTCTCCAGCTAAACTAGGAGGAATTTTCCCGTCTCCTAGTCTCTCAGGCTTTATCACAACCCATGATCCAAATCAGGGGTCACTAGGCCCTAAACCGAGACATACTCTCCAGACTTTACCATATATCCCAAACCTAGGATTCCTAGGCCTGAATGTAGAGCAAACCACCTCTCAGGCATTACCGCAATTCAAACCTGAATTACTAGGTCCTAAACCGAGGCAAAACATGAACCAGTTATACAATCATTCGGAGATCCACGTAACTCATGTTCGAATCCATCTAGTAATATAACTAAACCAAACATGAGAACTCCACAATACCATGGCTATCCAGAAATGGCAAGACTAGGTTGAAAACATTGTCACACCTGGGAAAAAACCATTCGAAGAAAAAAAAGATCTAGCAAGAAAATCATACATGCAAACCAATACGTGCAAAGAATCCTATTGTAGTTACTTGATTCCTCCTCCTTGCTTTATTCTTCATTTTTCCTTCTTTCTTACCTTTCTTTCTCCAATTCCAAAGTGCTCTAAGAAACTCTAAGTGTCCAAGAGTGAGAGAGAGAGAGAATAATGAGCGAAATCCAAAAATGCATTGACAAAAGGTACCAATTGATCCTTAGAATCCTTTTTATAGAAGAGGCCTCTATTTTATTCATTTTCTATTATTTTCCTTCATTTTCCTCCTCACATACAACCTGTGTCCTTTCATCTCCCTTTTTTCCTAATTTCCATTATTTTCATAAATAATGTGTCAAAAATGTCTTTTTTTCTTTCCAAAGCCTTTTCATTTTTCTTTGTCAATTTCCCTAGCCATAATAAACCAAATGAACACTCCCTAGGATGTTTTTCCCAACATTCAACTTGGAATAAGTGTCCCATCAACTTTGGCTATTATTTTTAACTTTATTACATGGAATTTTCACTAGGGCTATTACACTGTCATTGTCTATGGTTGGGTGAAAAGTCTTTGTCCCAGACTCAGTGGCCCTGTAAGAATTAAATATAAGTGTTTATTATTTGTTAACAAATCATAATGCATGCTTTGAAATTGTGTTGGTCTTTCTGTAATGTTGAACATGTATATATGTATATTTGTAAATGCACCTTAGTGTTGGGTATATTAGATATTGTAGCATATGTGTGTTTCTTATTGAAAATAATGGTATGGATGAATGAAAGAAAGGAGCACTAGCCCTGAACTGAGAACCATTGTTGTGTGAGCAACTTGTTGGTATTCCTGTGATGGAACATTTTAATGTATTAACATGCAACAAAAAACGAGACAGTAAATAATAAAATGTAATCCTGAATTTGATGATATTCCAAGAAATATGCCTAAGTGCGTTAAGAAAAACACATCTTTAAATAAGAGACAATAGGCCATAGGCCGTGATGAAGGCCGAGTGTCAACGTAAAATTAACAGAGGGCTCACATGCCCTTTTCTTATTATTAAAGAGAACAACTATACTAGACATCCCCGTTAACTAGACATCCCCGTGTAGGAAGGGTCTGAGTGATTTAAATCACCCTTAGCTATTGATATCAGATCAATGCTTTAGAGAAAACGTCTGGCTAATTAAATCTGCTATTCCTAAGAGAGGAAACGTTGAGGCCCTTGCAGGAATGCATGTCAAGCCTTGCACCCTCAGCATGAGGAAAATCTATCGTTGGCATGTTTGCATTGACAGTGAGGAACCATGAGGTTTTTCATAGCACCATGGACCTGCTTTTAGTCCCAAAAAGGATCCTGGCACCTTTGGCGTTTGGCAAGAGAGGTCGAATCCCTTCACGAGTTCACTCTGAGCGCTCAGTAAATGATGGTTGTAGGAGTGCCTCTGCCGCCATGCTTAGAATCCCTTGTTCAGGATTGGGGAAATCAGGAGGGGCTGAGACTTGTTGCTGCATCCATTGATCAAGCTTAGTAGGGATAGCGTCGTAATGTAGGTTAATGACCTTTTTTTGTCGGTACAAAGTGTTGTTAAAATATAGGAGGAGAGAGGGACCTTTGAGTTTGTGCCATAACTGGTGAAATCAGATCGTGTTGATTATCGTAAGGAGGAGAAAAAATCCTCTCTTGGATAAGTGTAGCCTTTTGAGATGTATCACAGATTTCTGGGGCGAGATCCCTGACTCGGATCATGATGAGGTTGGAGAGCTTCTGCGATGAATATCACAGAGATGCAACTCACGTTTAAAAAGCCGAAATATTATCCAATTAGAGAGGTGAATCCTAAGCATGGCAACCGATGATTGACTGCCAAATTCGTGTGGCCGAATATCGACAAAGTGGAACAGATTTGTAAAACGATAAATTTGGAGGGTCGAAGGTCTAGTAGTGAGCGGGCGTGGAGAGGACGCCGCTAAAGGAAGGTTTACACCAACCCCAACTAGGTCAAAGGCCGCCGCGGGGGGTCGTACGGTAAAGGTCACGACATGCGCGCGGTAACGCTAACCTCGACTAGGTCGGAAGCCGGGGGTTGGGCCGTCCAGGTAAAGGTTATGGCGAGCATGTGGTAGGACCGCCTCCGACCAGGACAAAGCTTGGGTTTCATATAGATCCATGGGAGTGTGCAGGGTAGTGTGACCGTCCGTGCACCTGATCTGTCATGTGGGCTTATGGCAAGGATTCCACGTGGCACTAAGAAATGGGGTAAGTAGGGATATGTGTACTCCAGGTTTTCAAAAAAATATAATAAAAAAATAAAAAAATTAGATTAGAGAAATAGATGCTTGAAATTTTAAGGTCTCTTTCTCACGACTGTGTCGTGGAAGATGGACTTGCATAGTGACCGCCCCCATTGCTGGGATTGGGATTAAGTGGGTTGGGTGTGTTACAATATTCTTATTATGTTTTTTAAAATTATTAAAATAACTTAAATATTTAAATTTATTTTATCATGTTTTTATTTTTAATATTTAATAATTTCAAAATTTATTGGCGCACTTTAATTTATTGTGAGGATAAAGTGTTATGTACTAAAAATATATTTGAGATTCAAATCCTTTAATTTATAGAGTTTAGTGGTAGTGGTCGAAATCCACTTAATATTACACAAATACAAAACACCCAATCTCTTATTATACTAATATGAAAATGACTCATTAATTATAAATTCCTTTAATAAAAATAAAATAAAATTTATACCCTTAACAATTTTTGAAAAAAATAACACATCCAAATCCTTAACCTATTTAAAAAAATAAAATAAAAAACTTGAACATTCCTAATATACTATTAATTCTCCACAACTTATTAACAACTATCTAAAATGTATAGCTTTCAATTACATTTCCAAAAAAACAAAACACACAAACACAATTTTGTAAAAACCCTTAACATATTTTATTTCCTTGAGAGAACACATCCAAACCCTTAACCTCTTTCATATTTAATTAAATAAAAAATAAAAACATTCAAAATATACTTTAAAATTAATAATTCCCCGCAACTTAATACCTCTTACAATATACCTATTACAAATTTTCCATTCTCAATGTTTATCACCATAAAAACAAATTTGCGCCTTTTATGTATCCCTTCAATGACTATACATAGAAATTATAAACATTTTAATATTTCTCCACCAAAACACTCAATGTCCTCTGCCGTCTCTATAGTAATTGCTACCATTATGTTCTCCACATCAAACAAATGGGACATATCCACTCCAATTACCAACATTCTCGCATTCTTCCATAGTGAAGAACATGGAGGCACATCACGTAATCACAGCAGTTGCTTTTCAAGGAAATGAGGGTGACACTGGCTAATATTTGGATTTTCTTGTCTTTTTTTCTACTTTTAGGTCAGAAAAGTAGTAAAATTTAATATAATTCAGTGAATAATGATTATTATTATTAATTTTTTAATGTGTTATTGCATAATAAGTATATCTTTTAAAGAAAATTATATTATTTGAAATAATTTATTAATAATAAAAAAAATATAATTTTGAAGTTTTATATTTAACAATAACAATTTTTTAGTTAATTGAAAGTAAATTAAAAAATTACAATATAATCGGGATGATATAATCCTTTAACTTTTAATAACATGCAAAATTGAAATTATAAATAAAAATACATATTTCAATTCTTTTTAAATATCTTCTTTATATCTTTTATATATTTGAATTTTTTTGGTAAATGTTAAGTTCATTAAAATAAGTGAGTTCTGAAACTTTATATATTTTAAGACTTAAAACAAATTTCTTTCATTTCAATCTTGAAAAGAAGATTTCTCAAACATAAATAAAAATGGTCTTAACTTTTTCTCTTCATAATAATTGAGTCTACAAGGCTCATTCTACAAAGTAATGTGAAAGGGATGTGTAAGTATAACATAAATAAAAATGGTCTTAACTTTTTCTCTTCATAATGATTGAGTCTACAAACTCATTCTACAAAGTAATGTGAAAACTATGTGTAAGTATGTTTTTTCGTTTTAAAATAAAAAATCATATAAGATAATAAACATATTTAATTAGTTTTCCATATCTCATGTAAACTAATTAGAAGTAAAAAATTAAAATATATAAGATATTTAAACTTTATACTTTTCAAAAATATTTTAACAATTCATATATATATATATATATAAAGAAAATATTTTAAGATTGTGTATAATAAAATATCCATTATGGATTATGAATACAATATTTTAATATAAATTAATATTAACTTATACTTAAAAATATATTAATAACAAGAAAACAAGTTTAATGTGTACTCCTAAAATAACTCAATAATGGTTTTCAAATGTTGCCTTCGTCATGAAATACAAATATTATAGATGGCCATGAAATACAACTACTATAAATGCCTCTTCTTTTCGAGATTTTTTATTACATTATATATTGGTAGCTATATTTCTCTTTATCATATATCATGAGTTTCTTATATTTTATTTTATTTTTAACAAAAATGTTTCAGTTCATATGAGCAAATAGCTTCGTTTCTATGTATTAGCTGGAAAATTGAAATTCTTGTAAAGGGCTTATAGATGAAAATATTGGAGATAGTAATATCTTGATCAAACATGTTTATGGACATATGTACTGTATTTCACATAAAGAAATTTGATTTCAATTCTAATTGGTAGTTAAAATAAATCCATAATAGTATAAAAAGTGAGTAACTTTCATCGATTTAAAAAAAAAATTGCTCCATATTTCAACATAGACTTTTGACTTGCAGATACTTTTCATAATGTTCAAACGATTTTTTCGCTGGGCAAACGTTATTTTCAACTCTGCCCAATATTCAAAAGGTGAAAGACAACATGTGGAAAGTTGTATGATATTCCAGATATTAGAAGACAAAAGGAAGAAGGGGACTTGAAGCCCAGTTCCAGGATTCCAAATTACATTCAAGGCGATTGATTGATGTGTATTTCTTTTTTAAAAATTTGCGCTCACGAATGAGTCAACCAAAGTTTTTGATTGATGTGCAAACCTCTTTAAAATCTTTGGACTCATGAGGCGCTGAACGAAACAAAAAATGGGAAAACGTGAAGGTGATAAAGAAAATCGCACTATACAAGGTGTTAAAAAAGGAGGTGAGTTTAGTGTGGTGATTTTTTTATGTTTACTTCGTAGATTTTTTATTTTATTTTTATTTTATTTTATTTTTTTCTAAATTTGTTTTTTTAAATATTAAAAAAAAATTGGGATAGATTTATTTTAAATTTTAAATTATAATTTAAATAATAATAAAAAAAAAATTTAAAAATAATATAATCTTGATCTTGAATTCCAAACTTGAGATCTTTTCTCTTTTAAATTTACTCTTTTCATTGGTCTAGGCCATGTTTGACTTTGCTTCTGATAGGAAACCCTAGTGTCACACAAGAATGGGTAAGGGGACTTGAGCTGCAAAACACAGGAGAAAACGCAGTAAGTTGAGAGTATGGAATGGAGGGATTGGAGGGCAAGAAAAATTTCGAAAAAATTATGGGGAGTAGGAAAGTGTTTTGGGAACACAATGAAAGTGGAATTTCTGAATTTGAGTGAGGGAAAGGGGACAAAACCTAGTCTAGAAGTGCAACAACTAGCTAGGGTTTGTGTAGGAAATTGATGAAATGAGTGAAATAAAGTGAGGGGCATGGTAGGGAGTGTCTAATAAAAGATATTCAGAATGTATAGGCCAAGAAACTAGGAAATTTCCTTATTAAGTGAAGAAAAACCATGAAATCAAAAAAGCGCAGCAAAAACGCAACAACTAACCCTAGGGAAGGAGTTTATCAATTTTGTGAAGAAATTGACTCAAGCAAAAATTTGTAGTGGTCCCATTTACTTGTTTGAAGTTGTATGAAACAATGAGATGGAGTTTTCACCTGTTCTTTCCCTTATGTATCCAAAACAAAAGAGCAGGAAGTTGCCAGAAACCCAACAAAAGCGCATCAGGCTGATGAATTGAGTAATTTGATGATGTAATCTGAACTTTTGATGGATGTGTCAAGTTTTTCAATGCAAGAGAGGAGATTTTCAAGACTTGGAAGGATATAATTAGCTCTTAGAAAGCTTTAATTTTCTTTACATCTCAAAAAAACTCAATTTTGGCATGTTTAGTGGAGTGATATCATGTACTTTACCAAATGACTTAATGATGGGCTTTATTCCCTAAGTACTAGCTCCCATGACATTTACCTGTTTTGAATGATGGTGACATGACTCTAAATTGAAAAATAATGACACTCATGACATTCTCATGATTGTTGGAATTAATGGAGAAAGTCATAATTAGATTGTTGTTATGATGATGATAGGATTGAGATGTTAAGATTAGATCTCAAGTCCTAATATCTCGGGAGTGGTTGAAACCATCCCGTTAGTGTGAAAGCCTATATAATTAAGGCTCATCTGATTCAATGAAATAGAGTGTGTGTATGAGTGTTTGTATACACTCTCCAGGTATCTCACTTGGAGAGCCATTTCAGTTAATTAATAGATTCACGGTTTTCAACATGGTATCAAAGCTTCAAGTTGAAGCTAGCTGAGTTTGTTTGTCCATCAAGAGAGGGATAAGAGATTTTCAATAGTTGGTCAGGCTCGCTGGAGGAAGTAAGGATCTGTGGTAGATCGTTGCTGTTGCGTGAGGAGCCAACACTATTTAAGGGAGCTGCTTGTACCTCTCACATGAGAGGTAGGGAATTGTTGGAGCAGCTCGATGAAACTGTGTGGAGGCTGTGAAGGCCGAGCTTGGTGAGTCTTTTGGTGATGGTTGTGAGAGAGGCCATTGCCAGATTGAGACAGTCAGCTGTGGCAGAGGAGGAGTGCATCCTACCTCGTTTGATTTGCGGGGAAGGGTCTACATTTTGGAAGGCCGAACGATGGATCTACTATGACGTCAAGGTGTGGAGGCAGATTATACAACAATATACCTCTACAAATGAACATCGTACCTTTGTTGGTGTGGACGCTTTGATCACTAGAGAATCAAAATCTGCTGGAGAGAAACCCTCGCTCCTCGTTAGTTTAGAGGTGCTAGATTTCTCAAGGACGTGCTGCGTGGAGATAGCTACATGCGTGGATCCTGGTGAATTCGAGATGCGATCCTGGTGCACACTCTCAAAGGAGATCAGTGATTTATTATTTGTTGTGTCCTTTTTTCTTAGTCCGTGGATCATTGTGTGATTTCTGGTGTCACACAACTAGATTTCTTCACGCAGCTGGATGAAGTTGATGTTGATACCTCAAGGATTGCATGGCAGAAGAGTGGTCCTGCGAGTGTGATCTGCGCAGCAGAAGTGATTGTGTCCAAGGATCTAGAGGTTGTGTTTTCTGCCGGTTGATCATCGCTTTATTGGGAAAGCACGCTTCCAGAAGGGGAAAATTGGATCTCGTGAGCAGTATACCTGCATTAGGCCGTGGAAGGAGCAGTTGGACATGAAATTAACAAAATCGTATTGGGCAGAGGAGCCATGAATTTAGATGCCGCTATAAATTCTTTTCCTAACTGTCAATTTCCTATGAAAATCAATTTTGTTTGCTGTTGAGGTGGCGTCAAGTAGTTGAGAAACATGAATTATCAAATCTCTCCAGCGTTCAGTGCATCGATTCGTTGGAGGATTCCGAGCAGATCAGAGATCTTGTTGCAGGAATTTTGCTGACCGGGAGGAGGCTGTGCTGATTGAATGCGTTGAGGCTCTGGGACTGAGAGTCGATGCTGCCATTAAGACCACGCCACCTCGGGGAGAGGAAGAAAGGAATCATGTGTTATAGAACCGTCGCTCAGTGACCGCATAGTAATTTTTTTCCATGTGTTTTGTGACCTGGTCTTTGCTTATTTATTTGCCAGAAGCTTCCCTCATTTTAACCCTTAAAGTACGTGTTATTGAAGCTCCAGTTTTAGAAAATAGAAGTAACGTGTGTAGTGATCTTTACAGTCAAGTGCTCGGGTCTGGAAAAGGACAAGGTGTTTCGGCTCAAACCCTAGCGCAAGAAGAGGAGGAGAATCATGTGGAGTGATGAGGGTATTCTGGGGAACGAGGGGAGTCCTCCTCAAGGAGATCGAAGGCACCAGATGTGTTGGTGGAGGCATGGTTCCCATTATCGTAAAGTCTCCCTCTAGTGTGGATCTGCAGCACAACTTTGTTTGGAGTGTGGATGCGTGAATTAGTGGATGCAGTGGCACCATGAGTTTGGCTGGCATTCCAGGACTGTTTAAGCGAGGTTGAATTCTGCTGAGAAACCCTTTGAGATCGGTGAATTTATATGCCAAGACTTCAATGCCCCAAGAAAAGTGCAGTGAGCAAGAAACTATTCCTGGTCGAAGTGTTCTTGCAAGGGAGAAAATAGAAGGAGAAAATCGTCAAAGTAAATTGAAAGAGTCTCGAAGAAAATTCAGGAGAAAACATAAACGGAGAAGTGCAAAATATTGTGTTGCAGAATTTTGTGATTTGTTTCAGGTTGACGTTGATGGACCAACTACTGATCAAGGTGCAGATTTGGAATTTGGTGCGATTATTAAATGGTTAATGCCAGATTTACCATTTTTTTCAGGTATGAATTATGAAAGTTGGGCAAATGAAATGAAAATTCTACTATGGAAGGTAAATTTACTGGATTATGTTGAAGATGTTATTAATGATAGTGGAGATACATTGGTATTAAGTCTTATAACATCTGCAGTAGATGACAACATCATACTCAACATAATAAATGAATATGGAGAGATTCTTAGTAAAAAGTTTTTATGGGATGTTTTAGAGATGAAATACTGTTTGAATGAGGGCAATGATGCTGAAGATATTTCTCTTGATAATGATCCCATATTTGATTGTGAAACTGAAGATGAAATGATGGGTGATGAATGTGTATCTGTAATTAAAACTTGTAATAATGAAAACACATCCATTATTGTAGAACCTGGAAGTTTTCTTGATGCAGAAAGCAAGTTTGATGAGAATTATATATCTCATGATGAGTGGATCAATTTGATGATTGAAAAACATCTTATTGATGAATCACTGTTTGGTGAGAAGGAAGGCATATCTTCACATATAGATCAAATGTAGAACATGCTTGCAGCAACAAAACTGGATGAAGGCATAATTATGTCAGCAGAAAGGGATGAAGTAGGGAGAGATGGTGAAATGCAAGCTCTCCTGAAGGAGCAGGAAGATGAAAGTAATTGTTGTCATCTTTATAAATATAACATTGTTTTTTGTGCAGATATTGGTAACAACAATGAATTTTGAAGAAGAATTGAAGTTTCTTGAAGCATGTCTTGAAACACCATGTCTTTATGAAATTAACACAGAAATTGCAGTAATCAATGGTGAAGATATCATCGCTGATGTTCAGATGATTGACACTGGAAATTGTGAGAAGGAAAATTATCCTATCCACCCTGCCATAATTCTGAGAAGGATGAGAACAAGAATTCAATTTTTCCTTCACAGGGGAAGAAATGAGGTGCAAATACATCACTACCTCACGGCAAGGAAAGTGAAGATGAAGCATCGACTCAGAATGAACAAATATGGAGTCACAAGCATAAAGACAAAAATGAAAACTCTGTTACCAAGTTTTTTTCATGTTTTTATTGTAAGCCTAGCTGAGACTAGACCAGCAGGCATATGTTATTGTTCAGTACCCTTTCTCCATTAAGGGGCAGTGTTGGAATTAATGGAGAAAGTCATAATTATATTGTTGTTATGATGATGATAGGATTGAGATGCTAAGATTAGATCTCAAGTCCTAATATCTCGGGAGTGGTTGAAACCATCCCGTTAGTGTGAAAGCCTATATAATTAAGGCTCATCCGATTCAATGAAATAGAGTGCGTGTATGAGTGCTTGTAAACTCTCCAGGTGAGAACCTGGAGAGTCATTTAGCTAATGTAAATTCATTTTTTATCAATGATCAACCCTATGACACCATGACTCTTCCTTTTCAGATTTCAAATAATGACACTTAATGAAGGAAAAATTACCTATGGTGACTTAATGAATCATGAAACTGATATGATTTGACCTTGATGACTATGACATGAGAGTGAAAATCACACTTAGACAATGACTTGACTATTTAACAACCAAGAGAGGTGTCAAATTTTATTTGAAAATGTAACAATTTGACCATATGACCCTATCAATCACATGGAAAGAGTACATTTGATCATTGGTGACTCATGGACACTAACATGTCGCACCCTTGCAACTCCAACTGGGTCTCACTCCATTTACTTACGGCAATGTCTAACAAGCTTCCTCCTTGCTCCAGGTTGGTACACAATGCATCTACAGTTTACTCCCTAGTTGTATACCTGATGATACCATGTATTGTGGTGGTATATAAGCAAATTTATCGGTATTGTGGCAAAGGGTTTCCAAATTTAGGGCTTACCTCTAAATTTCCTTACAAATATCACTCATCGTAGAGGAACAATAGAATTATAAATATATTTTCTTTCCTAGTTTTGTGAATATAAGTCTCGGATTGGAAAAATGCCTTGCAACCTTTGTTTCCAACACCGGCTTGTCGCTTTGAGTAACTTCGGTCATATTTTTTTGTTTAGTTAATCTAGTTCAGTCATGTCACAATGGATTCAATAACTATTTTTGCGCTACTAGGCGATACATTGTAACTTATTGTTGTTATGATATTTCCTTTAATTACATCGTATTCCTGAGTTTTTTAGCACCTACTATCCACGTCGTTTTTTCTTTTCTATAAATAAATTGTCTAACACATTATGTTTATGGTTAAACTTTGTATTTCTTGTTCTAAGTCTTCTTTGGCTGCTAGCATTCTTGAGTTCAGTTGTAATAACACCCCCTGGAACTGTTGTACTAGAATGGTGGTAATTATAATAAAATTTGTTGTTTTGATATGTATTAATTTCACTTATTCTTACTATGTTGAATGCATTCATGTAAACAAGTCGATATAATTACCTCGGTTGAAAGTATTCTTAATATGTTTTCCACTGGATGATGAATCACTTCTGAAAATCGACTCGTAGTAATTTTATGTCTAATTTAGTATATTGTACATTGCCTCACTGTTATGCGTCAAGTCTAAGATGTTAATTGCTACAACTTCCAGAAAATATTGTTGATAACTTAGATTTTTTTAGATTAATGTCTGCTAATACAAATTGTCCATGTTTTCAGACAATCTGTAGCATTGAAATCTATAAAGATCATACTTTATAATTTTGTTAATAGTAATTTCTCTTTCCCTTTTTTTTTCAAGAGAAAAAAAGATTGTTTTCAGTATATTAATAGGGGAAAACAATCTATATACCGATTACATATATCCTCCAATGGAGAGAAAACCCATGTTTATTCATCCAGAATAAATGGATGTCTCAGCCCCGGCCAATTGTGATAAAAAGCCCCATATCAAAAAGATACAGATTCAGCAGAATATACAAAATGACCCTCATATGGGATATGAGGAAACCTATAATTTCAAATGCAAAAAACGGGAATGATGCTTATATATCGAGGGAAAGATGATACAGAAAAAGACTTAAAGCACCCACAAGATCCATTCCTCCCAAAGAGCACAAATATTTTTCAATAGCCAGCCCCCTTTTGAGAGGAGCCCACAGTATATGATGGAAAAAAACCCAAAATGGTTCCAATCAGGCTCGTTTGATACCAAAATCCCTCCACCCGATCCAGAATCGAGACTTTTGGAGTGCCATCCAATGAGGGATCCGCCAGGTCCAATGTGAGATTTGGCATAATTACAATCCTGGCAGTTATGTGAAGTGCAACAGGCTCTTTGCAGATAGGAACATATCATAAGAAAACGATTAGACCATACAAAAACAGTAAATCGGAGTGTGAGTACCATGATACCTGAATACCAGAATCCATCAACCAGATCGAAAACAGGCCTAAGGATCACCAGCCAAATGTGTGATCCGGCAAGTCCATATGGGAGATAACAGCAAGTTTTAAACCTGGATAGAAGAAAGAGGTAAGTGCGACCTGTCACCTACACAGGAATGAAATGCTGTTAAAGCCTATAAATTGTGTCTGTATGAATCGACCTCCCGGTTATTCCTGTAGTAAAGGACAGAAATGAAACCAAAAGATTGATCCAGCCCCTTCTTTGAAAGTCTATCAGCTCTTCCATTTAATTCCCTGTATATGTGATGTAGACACTACTACATGTGGGGGTGTTTTAAGACAATAGTTAAGACAATTTTACAGTGAATTGTCTTAATTAGAGACAAAAAGAAAATTGTGTATTGTCTTAAATATTGTCTTTAAGCGGGTGTCTCAAATTTAATGTCTCAAACAATTGTCTCAAAATTACTGTCTCAAACAATTGTCTCTATAAAGACAATATAGAACACATATTATTATTGTCTCTATAAAGACATAAGCGTTATTGTCTCTCTAGAGACAATTTCATTTGTCTACAATTTGTCTCTGTAGAGACACTTTAATTTTTGTCTTTGTAGAGACAATAACATTTGTTTCTTTATGGATAACAGCTGAGATCAAAAATGTATTGTCTCTATAGAGACTATATGTCCATAATTCAAACTATTGTCTCTCTAGAGACGATATGAAAAAATATTTTTAAAAAAATAAAAAAATCATTTTAAATGTTATTTTAACGTGGTTTCAACATTTCAAGTTCCCAAATAGTGATTTTAATTACCTTAAAATTTGTTTTTTATGGAAAGAAAAAATAAATTCCATTTTTTTTAAAGCTAACAGCAGTCATTTTAAATCTAAGTGAATAAACAATTTCCCAAAACTTAACAATTCTGGAAAGCAACCTTGAAAATAATAAGGCATCACACTTATATTCGCTGAAAATAAATTCATGCCATTGAATTTGAACATACAAGATCCTCATAATTTGGAACTTCATTTCATGAATATTATGAGGTAAAAGAAAAATGTACAATATTTCTCCATCTTACAAAGAGAGTTTAATCTCTGACATATAAATCGAAAAGGTTGAATCACATTAAATGCTGGAAAAATAAATTCATATCCAGTGGTTAGCTCCACCATTTCAACACCTTTGTATAATTGGAATTGGCTTCCTTGATAGCAAAAAATAACAGAAATGTATATGCATCCGAATGTACAATTGATTGCCCAATTTACACTTAATTCCAGTGCTATCATAAGGATGTTCTGTTGACAGAGGATTATCCACATATATTCTATTTTTCTTACATTTGGGAGAGGAAAGGAATTAGGCTTGGTCTGATTCTTGTCCAAATCTGGGTGCTGCTGCACATTGTCTCTAGATAATTTATATTTAGAATTGGCCACCATATGACTTGAGCTGCTCAACTTATGTCCCTGCTCCGTGACAACCTGAATTTGAGTATTCCTTTCCAATTCCCCCCTCTTTCCCTTTTTCTGGCTCACAGAAAGCACTGATATCCCTTGCATTCATTCATATCTATGAAATATAGGATTTCAATATCTCAACAACCTTTAAATCTAATGTAGGGACGAAAACCATCTTCATTTCTGGTTGCTCTGGACTGTCAAAACAAAATGCTAAACATAAGCTGCAATGCTTAAACAGTTCAAATGACTCGTTAATAATGCTAAATTTATTGAAATATGTTTTACAGACCTCCTCCAGCGATGTGATTTGAGCAAGATGTGTTGTACATATTGTTACATAGGGAAAACCAACCCCAAGTTCCCAAGGAAGTGAATAAGTTGGCAGGTTTGACCTCCAACACCCTTGCATAGAGAGCAGAGTGCCAATTCCCAATTCCCCAATGTTTAATTTAGCAAAACTGAACTCTCATCCTCCAAACTATCAAGAGTACTTTCCCATTGTTCCTTGAGAGTTTCCATTTCGTTCTCAATAGCATCTTCAAATTGCACTCTCATCCTCCAAACAAACGTTTAAGAGTACCTTCCCACTGTTCCTTGAAAGTTTCCATTTCGTTCTCAAAATCATCTTCTAACTGCACAAAATACATAATTTGTCTAGTTTCAATATGCATAAACATAAGCAACAAACTCTCAAAAAGGACAACATAGGTAAAGGAGGCTCTTACATTTTTGCCCATTAATGACTCCGATAACTCAGACCCAACATCCCTTTCAACATGGAGAAGTGTTTCTTCCTCTAATGATTCTTGAGCTTCGCTGCCTAAAATATTGAAGATTACATATCTATGTAACTTTAAGATGGGAGGGCCTTTTCATATTGAAAAAAATCACTACACCAAAGGAACTGGTGAACTCATTATACAAGAAAATATCTTTGCAGCTCGACCAACA